>JAUZSU010027016.1:0-10544 GCA_034780255.1 Parotocinclus maculicauda | reverse complement strand
ATGGTGTTACCCAGCGTAAAATAGCAAAGACTTTTAAGTTATCATCATCAACCGTGCATAACATCATCAAAAGATTCGAAAAATCTGGAACAATCGCTGTGCATAATGCTCGTGATCTCCGGGCCCTTAAACGTCACTGCACCTCAAACAGGAATGGAGTGGCTCAAAAAGAAGCACATGTCATGGAGTGGCCTAGCCAGTCTCCAGACCTTAATCCCATAGAATTTATGGAGGGAGCTGAAGATCCCAGTTGCCAAGCGACAGCCTCAAAATCTTAATGATTTAGAGATAATTTGCAAAGAGGAGTGGACCAAAATTCTTCCTGACATGTGCGCCAACCTCATCATCAACTACAAAAAAACATCTGACTGCTGTGCTTGCCAACAAGGGTTTGCCACCAAGTATTAAGTCTTAAGTCTTGTTTGCTAGAAGGATCAAATACTAATATACAATAAATTTATATATTGTATACAATGTAATTTTCTGGATTTTCTTTTAGATATTCTATAGCTTACTGGTAAAATAAAAAATGTTCATATCTTTGTAAGTGGGCAAACTTGCTAAATCAGTAAGGGATCAAATAATTGTTTCCTCCACTGTATATATATAAAGAAGCATCTGATTTTATTTCATTAAAAAATTTAATCAGAAAAACAAATGAGAATTCAAAGAAAGTATTCAGTAGGGTGTACAGTCACCCATGACTGCCAAAACACACTGACAGTGCCATGGGGCATTTACAGAATCAGATTGTACAGCAGTTCTTGTAAGATCTTCTTTTTATTCAATTTGATATATCTGATAATTTTTGTCAGCAGTTTATATACAGTGGGGAAATAAGTATTTGATACACTGTTGAATTTTCCATGTACAAGGAATGGAGACATTAATTTTTAGCATAGGTACTATGCTACTGCTACTTCAACTGTGAGAGACAGAATATTAAAAAAACAATTCCAGAAAATAACATTGTATGATTTTTAAATAATTAATTTGCATTTTAGTTCAAACTTGGTCAAGAACTACAGAAAACATCTGTCCTCTGTAATTTCTATACCAAATGTTTTCTATTGAATCAAATGCGTATTTCATGCAATAATATGCAAATTAACTATTTAAAAACTTGCATAAAATTCTTATTTTCCCCACTGTGTGTGTATACACAAACACAGCTCCATTGTTTCATGCTGAAAACTAAAACAACACTATTGCAACACTATAGCCTTTCCGTCCTCCTCAAACATACACTGGCACTCTTGCTTTACGCCCATGTCGCAGACTGGCTGCTATGGCAACCTGGCTCCTCCTCTGGGCGTGTGGGAACTTCTTAAATGGTGCGTCAGGAATGTTGTTGTGTTCAGGAGACGCGGGAGGCAGAGAGGTGCATTCAAGTGAATGAAATATAAGCAGCTAGGCCAACTACAGTTACTACGTTAACTTGAACTAATATAAGGGTTTATTTTAATTGTGGTTACCAAACCTTCCAGAAGACCTCCAAAATGGGTGAAGATGCCACTCGCGCAGACCAAAGTTCATCCAGCCTTCCTGCTCCAACTAACTCTGACTCCAGCAGTGTTCCAGCCGTGGAAGCCCAGGATCTCTTAGTACCTAGTTCAACTCCTTCTTCTCCAACTCAAACATTAACCCGTAGGAGCTCAAAACTTCCAAGCAGCCCAACGGGAACAGGAAACCAGGTGAGTGCCATCACAGTCGTGGCACTGCTTGACCAACTGGTGGTGATGATTGAGGCTGTGCAGGAGAACCAGCGACGCATGGAGAAGCGGCAGGAAGACCTGGAGGGAACAGTGCGGTCTGTCCAGAGTGACTTGACTCGCTTAACCAAGAGTCATGCATCCACACTGGCAGGTGTCAACAAGCTGCTTGAGCGGTCTCGCAAGACCAGCGGCTACGTCAAGGAGGTGCGAGAGCGGCTGGAGCGCCAAAGTGGTCAGGTGAAGAGATTGGAGGTCAACCATGCGCGCCTGCTCAAGAGAAACCACTTCAAAGTGCTCATCTTCCAGGTAATTCGAGATTACTACCAATTAGAGGGATGTTGGCAATATTTTAAGTTGCATTTACTCAATTGTATATTAGCCAAGCAAATATGATCTAAATTTAATATAATTTCCTAGCAACAGGAAGAAAAACATTCCCATATCATTAATCTAATGTCAGGTGTGTATACAAAGGTGGCAGAGCAAATAGAGGTCATGCGACAAAGACCAAAAACTGAAACTGACAATTAAAAAAATTACTCTGACATTTTTGTGTTCCAGTATTAGCAAATATGTAGCTGATCATTTCAATGTCAATTAGATTACATATGACTGTTAAAACAAGAGCACAATAATCTATGCTATTCAATTTTTATATAATATTATTAGCAGTTAACAATGCATTGGAGTAAACAAAAACTGCCAAAACTTGCTTATATAAGTATGACCATGTATGTGAACAGTAACAGGTGGTGAAAAATATGTGTACTAGAAGGGATGAGAAAGTGTGAGTGTGAGTGTGTGTGTGTGTGTGTGTGTGTGTGTTAAACCAAGAGCCCTGTGAAGTTCCCATTTGTAATCTTCACCTCTGGCCTAATAATGAATAGCTGTGCATGTTTACTTTACATTGGATGGCTTCCTCTAACTGAAAAGTTGCTAACTGAAATCACCATTGTAAGGTGTGCTCTCTTATCCGGTTCTTGGGTGTGTTTGTTTTAATCTTTGTGACTGTAAAGAGAGGTGCACTGTGGCATTATGTGTATTCTTAAAGGCTGGATTTAGTTTCGACTGTAGAAGCAACAGAAAGGTGTACTTTTAAGCCTATCGGTTCTTATCTGCTTGCCTCAGGGCTAGATACTACTTGGTTACACGTTTGCCTGTTGGAGCATGTAGAAACAGTTCTGAAGGGCTGTTAAAACTTTTTTGGGATCTAAAAGTAGGCAAACAATAATTGCCACAGTTCGTTCAGTGACTTTCTTCCCATCATTGCCTTTATTTTTGTAGTGCACATTTCTTTTTCCTTTTTTAAACTGACGATAGTGCAGACTTTTCTATGCTAAAATTATGTCTAGGTAGTTGTATTAACTGTGAAAAAAATCTGTGTTATTTTCAGTGGAAATACTGATGATAATTCCGTTTTACATTACAAACATTAAGTTTATTGGTTTGAAGAACAGGGTGTGGTCAGTCACAGTTTAGCACCCCTAGCATTTATGAATTCCTGTGCAGAGCTCCATGAAGGCAGGTGGACTTTCTAGAATCTCACATGTCCTATAAAACATGCTATAACCTGTAAAGACATGCAGATGCAGGATGTGAGCCACAACAGGTTGGTTAGTTGCTCTGCTGAATAATTTCAGGGTAATATAAGCCAAATGTGATACAAAGAGCTGATAATTAAGATAAATGTCCAACTATGATACATATCAGCATGTTTCCAAAATATGCTTAAGATAATGCATGGTAGCAGTGTTGAAAAAATTAATTACTGGGGAAAAATATTGTTGACTAGTTTATTTGATTTCAGTCTTTATTGGCACGGCAGTGCTTTGCTCAGAGATGTTGTAAGGTGACGCAACTCTCATTGTGTCTTTGTGTGTACCCAAGAAGCCACCAAAATGTGACTAAACGTGTTTTCAAAACAGTGTTCACTATGGTAAGCTATAGACATATGATAGTAGGGAAAACTCAATTCAGATTGGCGGGTGGTCGTCTTAAATGTAGCCATAAGAATAATCATGAATACCACTTTAGGCATGTATATACTTCAACATTTCAGACCGAACTTTATTTATTACTTATTTTTTTCTTTCTTACTTGTGATAAGTTGCTTCTCTGGTCAAATCAAAGAGTCATAACATAAAAATCTTTGACTGAATATGAACTAATATGCTGAATATGCCCCTGTGCAAGTCTGAAACTGTTATCAAAAGGGTGTGTGCTCTTCTACAGAACACAGTTTTTCTACACGTGGCAAAACGATCTGTTTCACACTATGACATGCTTACAGTCCCACACCAGGTGTGGTCTTAAAATCACACAAGATGTAACTTAGGTGTCAGATTTCTGTTTCAAGTATATTTTTCTCTCATTTGTTTTTTAGTCTGTGCAGAGTTTTTTGGCCACAGATTCTGTAATACTAAACAGATTGTATTTAAACTTTTTTAACTAGTTAATGAAAGTAAATACTAAAGCAAATATAGGTCAGAATAGAACACACACCCTTCCCTGCCACCATGGTTTGGAACACTGCACATTACACAATGTTATTTGAGTGGGATGGTGAATTTAAAAGAAAACAACCTCCAGTATGTGTTTGTGTCTGGAGTGACAGGTCTGCCAATTGACTGCATTGTTGATTTGAACATGTTCCAACTAGCTTAAATCATTGCAAATAAGCATCGGCAAGAGCGACTGCACTGCTGCCTGAGGGCTTATCCCGGTTAACATTTGTTTTTTATTTTTAAGGCAATTGCCCTTGAACATATTGATATATTACAAGAATGTGACTTTTAATATACACAAATATATGTTAATTCAAAATTTGGTGATACTTTAATTGAAATGGGAAATGGGAAAAGGTTGTTAAGTTAAGCTAGTCTCATGTTTACAGCTGATTTGCCTCTCTAAAAAACCTAAGACATGTCATACCATATACCTGAATTTAGTGTCAGGAGGTTATATATCTGGACCTATGGTGCCCGAAACCATACTTCACAAAATGTGAGATTCATCACTAATAACCAGAGATCTGCTTTATACCCCACTATGCCTATGTAAGGTTTCCTGGTGCCATTAAGGTGCTCCTGAGTCTTAGGAGCCCATGGGATAGGGGCTGGGTCTCTGTGCCCCCACATTACAGGCCTGAAGGAACATATATTTTATAACTGTAAAAAACAGTAACTGTGTAACTGCACAGCTTTTGTAAGTGAATATAAGTTTACTCTGGGACTGTGGTAGCCTAGCGGTTAAGGTACTGGACTATGGACCAGAATGTCCAGGGTTCAAATCCCACCTCTGCCAAGCTACTACAGATGGGTCCCTGAGCAAGGCCCTTAATCCACAATTGCTTGGCTTGCAAGACTGTAGGACTTGTAAGTCGCTCTGGTTAAGGGAGAGCTTAAGGGTAAACATGCATAAAAACAAGAGCAGAAACAATAAAGGTGAAGATGACAGAAATATTATCCTAGGTAGTATCTGAAGAGTCTTCAACCTTCTGTGGAACGAGAAGCTGAGTGATCTTAGTGTTTTGACTGATATGGGACGCTCATTCCACCAATGACATGCAAGAACATTGAACCATTAATATCTGACCTTGCAGGCAGGGCCCAACTCAGAGAATCATGTACCAGATGCAATTAAGCTGAGTTGAAAAACAGTAGTGTAGCTTTGAATCACACAATGTATAAAGTTGGATATACAATATATGCAGCCTGAAAAGCTAGGACAGTAGTCAAGTGATATTTATTTACATACTGCTTTATACAATGGTGCATTGTCTCAACGCAGCTTCACAGCATTTTATTATCTTAAAAAGCCAATCCCAAATTGAGCAAGCCTAGGGTAACAGTGGAAAGGAAAAACATCCTGAATGTTATTAAAAAGGAACCTTGAGAAGACCAAGATTTAAAAAGGTACCCATCCTCCTTGGGTGGCTTAGATGTTAACTTAAATTATTATGTTTATATTAATAGTCAAACTAACTAAATAATAACAGATACATAAAATAATGTATAAAATAGGCATATCCTCAGCAGGAAGTCCTTGGGGGCACATCATCCCCTGCCAACTAAAAGGGAGGGCCTGGGCATGGTGGGACTAGTTTCTGTTGATGAAAACCAGTAGAGTAATGCTGAAGTGGCGGAACATCTTAGTGTGTGTGGCTGAAACTGGTACAGGAACAAAAGGGAAGAAGTAGTTGCTTATTGAACGAAACTCCGGCAGCATTAACTAAGGTACCAGAAGGTAACACAGCCAAGAGCGATCACGTGAGAAATCAGCAAGCCACCTCCCCAGCAATCAAAAAAACCTGAGTTACCAAACTAAAGAGGCAAGAAGACAGTAACCAAAATCCCAGATCACCATAAATTTCCTTGTCTGTGAACCCCCAGCTCCGCCGTTAGTTTAAGGCAATGATGAACAAATCAGGATCATAAGGACCGAAGTCGGGCCCAGTCAGACCGCTCACCTGACAATCCCAGCCAAAGGTCAGGGCATGACAAGTCAGACAGGAATAGAGGACTTTAATATTTAGTCAGCTGTGTGCGTGACTGTGCGTGTGTGCCCTACGATGGATGTAACCCCCGTCTAGGGTTGTTCCGGCCCTTGCGGCCAGAGTTGTTGGCTGGACACAGACAAGATGGGTGGGGTCACGCCCATGTGTATGCAAGGAACAGCATCTGTAATGGGAGGTATTAAGGACTAGGATGATCCAGAAACACATTGTTAGTTTCTAGATTAGGCCTAAAATAACAGAAATGTATGCACTGAGGGCTGTTCTGATTGTCCTTGTTGCATTTTCTTATTGTACTTCCTCTGTCTTTTTGTGCAACCAATGCTAAGACCGAGTGGCTGAGGTAGGGAGTCTGCTGCTGCAAACAGCCAATTCTCAGAAATAATTTATAGATGTTTAGCTGATTAACCATGACCTCTGCTGCTCATGGTCTTCCCAAGGGTTCTTCCTTATATACATCTAGGGAGTTTTTCCTTGCCACTGTCAACCTAAGCTTGCTCAATTTGGCATTAGCATTGGATATTAGAAGATAATTGCTAAGGTTACTTTGAGACAATGCTCCATTATAAAAAGCACTATATTAATAAAGCTGTCTTGCTTTGTTTATGCCAAACCTCAGACCAGTCAGTGCTAGCAATTCTATATTATTGTGATTACCCAGTTAAGGACTAAAACTCAGTTTTAGAGTAAATACAAACTAAGGGCCTACACATACTATTGAGTAATTGTTCTGTATCATGCCAGGGTGGGTTTATTGAACCACACTCAGAAACGCTTGAAGAGGAGAGCAGCGCAGAACACAGTTTGAACTGTTCCTGCAAAACTCTTCTTATACCTGCAGCACAAAAAGCCGAAAAGCAGTGAGTTGCATAATCAATGAATTTATTAGAAGCATATTAGACGGCTGTTTGTTGAAGCGTGTTTGAGCAAGATTCATTAAAGTGCAGTGTGAGTATAAATGAGCAGGGAAAAGTGAATGAGGCACAACTGTGCTCCAGCATGGTTCAAGTCAAGCAGACAAATTAGTGTGAATACACTAATACACCCTATCTGTAAATATACCTGAATAAATACAACCCCAAATCAGAAAAACTCGGAATTATATGGAAAATGCAAATATTTAAAAAAATGCTACTTTTCTATCATTGCAGAAAGTATGAAGCCATGATATTTAATGTTTCCTCTGGTCAACTTCATTTAATTGGTAATAAAGGTTCTATCCTGCATTTCAGGCCTACAACACATTCAAAAATAGGACACAGCAAGTTATGGCTAGTAATTGGGTAAAAAGTAATAATCCTGTTTTGGTATTTGATGAGCAAAGGTGGGCAGAGGATCACCGGTGGTTGACAAAGCACACAGTGTCCATTTTTAAAATTATCTGGGCTTGGAGGTATCTGGGATGGACCATCACACAGTGGAAATGTGTATTGCGGTCAAATTAATAAGTCATGTGCTTACGAAATAAAGTAACACAACAACTAAAATAAATTTTGTTCTGAATTTAATACTGAATACGATTTCAGGCTGACAATGCCTTTCTTCATAAAATAGGTCCACAACAAATGTGTTGTTGCTATGCAACAATAACAATACCCTACCCAGCCTTAGCACTAGAAACACTAGAAACACATGACAGCCAGTTATGAATATGCCTAGAAATGTCAGGTGCTGTTCATAAGCACAATGTCGAACAATGCAGAGATGCTTTTTTTTTTGCAAAACAAACCCACCTACACTCCAGTAGTCCATGTATCTCTGTCAGAATGACACATTCCAGTTCATGTAATCTATTAACCTATTCATAATGTACAGGTGTTTTAATTCAGTGCTGCTGATCATTTGATTCACTAAAAGTTTGAATTCCTCCAATATTCATTAATATGGCAATTATTTTGGCAATCATTTCATTGATGCATAAATGTGAACTTTTAAAAGTTAAAATAAAGCCAACACTAAAAACGAAGATAGGAAGAATGAACAAAACTATGAATATACCACTAAACTGCAATAATGCAAAAAAAAGAGGCAGGTGAGCTGGATAAAAATGCTGGAGGAAAAACCATGCATCTCTGTTCAGACCTGATCACACCTTTCAAATCTTGTTCTGTAGCAAATCATGTTCAGTGTTCAGTACTACAACTGTAACAGTTTTTGTGGTCAAATATTAAAATGACTTATTATCAGACGATTAGACATTATAGAATGTAAGAAGTCAAAATTAGTAGCATTTTGGACGATTTATCCATGATCTCAAAAGCATATTAGTTTAATAAAAACAGTTGTTTTATGACTGATAAGTTTGGTAGTTCATGTAGTTCCTTACTTTAGCTGATTATCATAAAGCTGTTTATACACAGTTTAATAATAACCATGAACTGAAGTCATGCAACAATGTATTAGCTATAGTTATGTTATTTATTATTTATTGCAGAAATTTATTGCACTGACAAACTCACATTCTCTTTGGGTGACTTTAGAAATTATACACATTTTTGCAATACGAAAGGACAAATATTTAAAAGTACTTAATGTAGCCAAGCATTTAAGCAGAGCAGACAGAGAGGCATTTATTTGTAAACAAATTATTGTTTAATGACACTACACCGCCCAGCATGTTACTCCCGCAACATCATTCACTCTGTCATCTCGTTTCCTGACTTCCTAATTTTGTGCACTGGGTTCTTGTTTGGTCATTGTTTTCATGGTCATTTAAACAGGGCATTTTTGTTATTGTTTCTTTTCGTGAAGTTTCATCTACAACAGAAGAAGTATAAAAAATATACTAAGTGTATGATTATCCATGTCCAGTGTCAAATTTACTTTTAGTTTCTCAGCTTGCACCCGAGGCATCACAAAGCACCATCAAAACAATGACTGACATTTCTGAGATGTATATTCTGAGCAGTGTGTCCAAACAGATCTTATTTTGTTAACGGAGATATTCAGCATCAATTAAATGTTATTCTAAAACAGACAAACCTCATTTAAAAATTACATTGCATTGGTCATTGAAACTGTTGATCCAGATTTCAAATGTCCGCATGCTTATACCTCTTTCTTTTAGTATCAATTTTAAATTAAGTACATGTTGTTTTTAAACACATCTTACAAGTATTTGCATTCTCATAGTTTTAAGTTATCTCTTAAATGATTTCCTGTCTGAAAGAAAAGAAAAAACATTTCTAAAGAATCTTTCCAACTATCTGCTAATCTGCACGTCTGATATTGTTTGAATGGTGTAATCAAAGTTTATCAGCAGAAACTAGGCTGATATTTTTGCAAAACACACGTAAACTGCACAAAATACGCTGAACTAAGCTTTTACAAACCAAATGATTGATTGTTTTCCATTCTGTGTTAGCTTAGTGCACTGTTATATACTGATTCAAATGCAAGAATGTAAAAGTCCAAACCATTTGTAAACAAACTATTATTAAATACCGTTTTAACAACACTTCTAAATATGTTATCATACACAGTAGGCTCAGTGTCAAGATTAACCATGACACTGCTTATAGTTAAAAGCAATACTTCCACAGCTGTGATGAACCTCTGTGATGAAGCCACAGCTCCACATGTCATAATATACATTTCAGTCAACATAAAGAATGAGTATCATTCCATGCTGAATTATCAATTGGAAAAATGTCAAATGCAAAATCAGCCAATCAGCCCTATTCAACCTGTTGCCAGCCCATAACCACAACCATCTGTTATTGTCACATTTACCTGTAGCTGACATGATAGCGAACACGATTATTAATGCAGATATAGATAACTGTAGATATATAGTTTATATCTAATGCTTATTTTGTGTACAACTGTTAGCCTTATGTCGTATAAGAGCTAATGTCACATCAAAAATCAGGAAAGGTGGTTATGACAAATGTTATAAGTTACAGCACCATGACATTCTTATGTGAAGTGGGGGACTTATGATATAAGTTATAAATTTAAATGTTATGATGTTCAAATTTCACTAGTCAAAGTAATTAACCATCAAATGATTTATCAAATTAATTAACATTGGCCAGAAATAATTTTGCAATACCTATGATAGTGCAAGTTCTCCTACTTAGAAAGATGAGAAAAGTCTGTAATTTTTATCATAGGTACACTTCAACTATGAGAGACAAAATGAGAAAATAAAATCCAGGAAATCACATTGTTGGATTTTTAAGGAATTTATTTGTAAATTATGGTGGAAAATAAGTATTTGGTCATCCACAAACAAGTAAGATTTCTGGCTCTCCCAGACCTGTAACTTCTTCTTTAAGAAGCTCTTCTGTCCTCCACTCGTTACCTGTATTAAT
>JAUZSU010027005.1:0-10544 GCA_034780255.1 Parotocinclus maculicauda | reverse complement strand
CATCTGGCATAAAAGAAACACTGCATTTCAGAAAAAGAACATTATACCAACAGTAAAATATGGTGGTGGTAGTGTGACTTTAAAAAAAGTATTAAAATAATCACCCAGCAGAAATTATGTCACTAATATAGGGGCTCATGGAATTCCATTACCTATTCATTCTTTTAAAAATCCTCATTAAACATTTAAATCTGTGCATATTAGAGTGTCCTGGTCCAATCCCAACCTCAGACTCTGTCGGTATGGAGTTGTGTTTGCGTGTGTGTCACTTTTATGTATGCGTGTGCATAACATGCATAAGTGTGCATGCTGCCCTTGTGTGTCTGTGTTGCCCCTATATGTGTATCTTATATGTTTTTGCATGTCCCAAGTCCTTATGTAGGAACCCTGTCAATAAAATCTGTTATTACCAAAAATACTATAGCTGCTACTTTCTTATGTAGTAAATAACTGTAGTTAATTAATATATAACTGAAGACTTTATGTTTGTAATTCATTTACATGCATGAGTCTAGGGAATTATTCTGTGCTCTTGAAACCTGATATTTTAATATAACTGCAGTGTTGGAAGAGCAGGCTGCTGAAAAAAGTGCATGTCTATAAGCAATTTGATGAATTTATGTGTCTGGTAGGTCCGAAAGCTTTTCAGTTGAAAGCAAGAATGTGTTTCTGAGCAGATGGATAAAGTGAGAGAGGGTGAGAAAGGTTGGATGTATAAATCATAGTGACGGGAAACTCTCACACACTCTTGATAAAATTATTACTCTTTGGATAATTAATTCCTGTACATAAAACGTTTCTAGAACTTTTTAGCCTATATAAGTGCAGCTTGAACACTTCAGGACATTCCAACCAAACACTATGAAATGAGTATTTAAAAGTCTTTAGTTTTAGAATAATCTTTATACTGTATTTGGCTATACAAATCCTCATATGAACTCAATCTTATTGTCCTGTCTCACCAAGAGGAGATTGAGATTTACTGTTGTGTTATGTTTTTAGGTTCCTGGCCAGCCTCTGTGATTTGCATTTATATTTATGTTATTAAACAGATGCCCTTATCCAAACCGAGGTACTAATAATACAGTCTTACAATCCAAGCAATTGTGGGTTTAGGGCCTTGCTCAAGGACCCAACTGTGGCAGAGGTGGAATCTGAACAGTGGACCTTCTGGTCCATAGTCCTTAGTCCATAAACCATAGTCCAGTAACATAAACACTAGAACACCACAGTCTCTGTGAAGCTTTCTGGCATTTAAAAGCGTAATAAAAAGCGTATAAGTAACTTGTCTTAGCACACATAAAAAACAACAACCAAAAAAAAATCCCCTTCCCACTGGACCAATACCAGTTTGCAGGACGCTATCTCATTAGCTCTTCACACTAACTTGTCACACCTGAAAAAGCGGGGCATCTATGTCAGGATGCCACTGGCTCATTATATCTCTGCTTTTAACACCATCCTTGCCAACAATCTGACCACAAAACTACACAGTCTTGGTGTCAACATTCATCTTTGCAATTGGACACTATTTTTTTTATCAGTGGAGTAAGAAATACAAAAAGAGTGTATATGTAGTACACATCCTCTCCCAACACTGCAGCAAACATCATTATCATGTTTGCACACAACACCACTGTGATAGGCTTGATCTCCAACAAAAAGTCAGCCCAAAGTAAAGAGGTTGCTGTAGCTGAAACAACTTGCTCTCAACTCAAATAAAACAAAAGAATGATCAGTGATTTCACTGAAACAAACCAAGCATCACCCCATTATCATAAACAGAGAGAGAGATTGAAGACAGGCTTCATTTATTGAGGATACTGAAGAGGATACTCCCCCAACAGTTGCTGGTCAACATGTACAGGTGCACCATAGAGCACGTCATAACACACTGCGTGGTACTCAGGCTGAACGAACAAAAAGGCCCTCCAAAACACCATCAAAACAGCTTAGAGGATCAGTGGATCACAGATTAAAACATTAGAAGTCATTCACAGAACCTGCTGCAGCCACAAAGCAACAAGCATTTGTAAATGCCCTGGTCATGGCATGTTAACCCTTCTGCCATCCAGGAAGTAATACAAATAAAAAAGACTCGTTTGATGATATTATGAACTGTAGATGATGAAATGCCTAAATTCCTTGCAATTGCACGATGAGGATGTTGTTTTTAAACTGTTGGAATTTTTGCTCACGTAGTTATTCACAAAGTGGTGAACCTCGCCATCATCGCATTCTGTTTTTAAATATGTTTTACACAACATCCCAACTCCATTTTAATTGGGGTTGTGCAATAAAAGCAAAGCTTACAAGGTAGCAAACAAGAGTAAGACACTAATGTTTTACTAGGTTTATGTAAATAGTGTGAGGTGAAGGTTGTGTATCCTTCTTTTTGTTGGGTACTTTTTATAGAACTTGAGCTTGCATCATCTGATCCTAAGGTTCTATAAGCTTCAGCTGCTTTGTCAATTGTAAGTGACCCTGAACTGAACAAATATTAAACCTCATTCTCTTTACTAAAGCACTATCGGCTCTGTTGCACTAAACTCAGTCAAACTCTTCAAATTATTGACCTCAAGTCAACAAAATATTTTTAAGGTTAAAAATACATTTTGGCAGTTGTCATCTGTCATGTGAAATACAAAAACAGCTCTTTATTACCCCCTTGGAATGGTGCTGGGATCGATCAGAAGGCGACTGCTATAATTGGGTGAAGTCTCTTACAGGCTGTGTGTTCATCAATCTAAGACTCTAAAGCTCAGCTCCACCAATGCCTGGATATATGAAGGAATTGCTTATGAGGTTAGTTGACAATATTCTGGACATGCCAATGAATTGCCTTTGATTGCTGCTCCTTGGTTCTGAGCATATCTTTGAGGAAACACGACATTGAATACTCCCAACATCTTGATCGATGTGTAGAAGAAACCCAAATCGCAATACTCTGCTCTGCCTGGACCATTTTCTGTCAAATGCATTGCCTTGCATCTCTCAACTACTTCTAGGCGAGTGCAGGGATTTTCCCTCTGCACTTGGCTCTTGATGAAAATCCTATCCAGGTAATAGAGGGTGGAAGTGAGGCCTGACAGTGAAATAAGGACAGTGAGTGGGGAAAGGAAAACCAAATTATTCCACAAACCAAAGGAATCGAGAAGGAAGTTTGGTGTGATAAAGGAAAGTGAGAGAGCATCAGAAACTATAAAATGTTTTTATTTCCTAACCAGTATTCGTATCATCTACAGCTCTAAGTCCAAGTTGAGGTGTTGTGTAAAACATAAATAAAAACATAATACAATGATTTGCAAATCCATTTCAGCCCATATTCAATTGAATACACTACAAAGACAAGATATTTAAGGTTCAAACTGATCAACTTTATTGTTTTTTGCAAATATTCACTCATTTTGAATTTGATGCCTGAAACATGTTCCAAAAGTCTTGGGGCAGGGGCATGTTTACCACTGTGTTACATCATCTTTCCTTTTAACAACACTCAATAAGCATTTGATAACTGAAGACACTAATTGTTGAAGCTTTGTAGGTGGAATTCTTTTCCATTCCTGAAAAAGACCCTGTTTGGATGGCAGCATATGTTGCTCCAAAACCTGTATGTACCTCTCAGCATTAATGGTGCCTTCACATATGCAAGTTACCCCCATGGGCACTAACACACCCCCATACATTTACATTTATGGCATTTAACAGACACCCTTCCACCCATCCAGAGGGACTCCCAACTAATAGTGTTACAATTAATGGTGGAATAAAGGCCTTGCTTAAGGACCCAACTGTGGAAGCTTTGCAGAGGTGGTATTTACACCGAGGACCATCAGGTAGAACCGCTAGACTACCGCAGTCCATAACATCAGAGATGCTGGCTTTTGCACTGATAACAATCCAGGCAGATCTTTTCCTTTTTGGCCCGGAGGATGCGACGTCCATGATTTCCAAAAACAATTTGAAATGTAGACTCTCGTCAGAAAACAGGACACTATTTTTTTTAGTTAGTCCATCCCAGATGAGCTCGGGTCCAGAGAAGCTGGCAATGTTTCTGGCTGTTGTTTATATTTGGTTTTTGCTTTGCATGGTAGAGTTTTAACTTGTACTTGTAGATGGAGGGATGAACTGTGTTCACTAACAATGATTTTCTGAAGTGTTCCTGAACCCATGTGCTAATATCCGTTACAGAATTATGTCCGTTTATAATGCAGAGCTGCCTCAGGGATCGAAGGCATCCAACGTTGGTTTTCGGCCATACTGCTTACTTGCAGAAATTTCTCCAGATTCTGTGAATCTTTTAAGGATGTTATGGACTGTAGATGATAGAATCTCTAAATTCCTTGCAATTGTGTAACGGAATGAGGATAGGAACTGTGTGTTAGGGTTCGCGCCGCACCCGTTTCAGTTCGCCGCGGCAGTCACGTTCTTTTCCGTTCCTCTTTGTTTACCTTTTGTGTCTGCCTCACGTGGCGTTTTGTTTTGGTTCCCTCCACGGCGAGCTATTGGTTTTCAGTATCTTCCTGTCACGCCCCCTTTCATTCCGTGCACCTGTTTCTCATTTGCTCTCCCTCAGGTGTGCCTTATTTAAGCCCGACGCTCACTATCGTGGGCGCTGGTTCATTGTTTGTTTTTGTTAGATGTTTCCTGTTCATTGTTTGTTGTGTGGTTTTGTTTTGTGCGTTCTCTCCCTGTTTACCGTTTTGGTTCCTCGGCTTCCAGTGCCGTTCCGCGCTTCGGCTTCCATGCCGTTTCAGAACCTCGGCTTTAATTGTCATTCCATATTTTGGCTATTATTACCCTCTCGGACTCTCAGCTCCCTAGCCGTCTGGAACTTTGGCTTCGGTGGTTGTCCCTTCGGGTGGACCTTCCGGGATTACCGCCATTCCACTTAGTCTGGGGTTGGTGATTGCCGGTTCACCTCCCTTGGGACGACCACAGCCTTCAGCCTGGACTCTCACGGCTTCCATGCCGTCTTTGAACTTTCGGCTCCCACGCCGCTACTGGACTTGCGGCTCCCAAGCTTTGTGTCTGTTTCTCATTTTTGTGTTGCAGGACTCCATCGCTGCGGCACCTACTCCGGCCCGTTCACAGAGGAGCAGGGACTCCTACGAGCGGACAACCAGGACCAACCTCATGTCTGCGCCTGGTTGGCGGCTTGGCTCTCCCGAGGCCAGGTTGGCGTTCCCAACAGCCACGAGGCCATCACTCCGAGCGTCGAACTCCTGTTGGGTCTGCTCCTCCTGGGACACCTGGTATCCGCGGCGGCTACGCGTCCCCAAGAAGCCAGGTTGGCTTTCCCCGGCTGGGAGGACCTCCACCAGGCTCTGGTCCCATATCCAGGATGGGCACTGGACTGTTTGTACGTCGATGCCGGACTGGGGTTCCTATTTTTGTTTTCGTCATTATTTTGTGTTTGTTTTAACCTGACCTACCTTTGTGTTTTGTTATTCTTTTAGTTAATAAATATTTTTGTATTTTCCTAGTTGGTTGTCTGTCTGTGGATTACCGCATTTTGGGCTCCGGTTACAATCTTGTGGGGTTCCTGGGGATTTGGCGAGTCCAGGGATTGTCTCGCTTGATGGATGCCCCATCATAACACTGTGAGGTTTATGTGAATTTCATAAAACTAAGCATTTAAATGCTCTATAGTTAAGTATTAGAGACTATGCTGTCATACTGTCAGTAGGTAATAATCAAAATAATGCTTAAAAATAGACTTTATGTTAAGAAATACTGTAAATAAAATGCATATAGTTTTTATTTCTGCTAAGTATCCTGTTTCAACTCGTAGTTAATAGCGTAGCATAGCTCCCTTTGGTGCTATGCTAAGCTAACAATTTAAGGGCTCTCTCAGCATGCTGTACTGTTCACCACAACACACAGAAGATTTTGATAAAGCTACTATATTTGTGTTTGTTTCCTTTTTTAAGTGAGTATGTAATTGATAATTTAGCTCATAAACACCCCATAAAAATGTATTGCTTTAAAACCCATATTTTATTTTGTTTATTTTGTTTAAAAGCCATATGTTGTGAATTAATATGGATTATTCTGATGTACATACGCTCCTTCATAATGCACATAGAGAAACTTTGTCAAGGACAAAGTGGTAAACTTCGCCCATTCCTTGTTTGTGAACGACTTAGCCTTTCGGGGGTTCCTCCTTTTATACCCAATCATGACACTCCAATTAACCTGTTCACCTGTGGAGTGTTTCAAACAGGTGTATTTTTGAGCATTCCTCAACTTTCCCAGTTTTTTGTTTCACATGTGTTGCAGGCATCAAATAAAAAAAATATTTGCAGAAAACAATAAAGTTTATCCATTTGAACATGGAATATCTTGTCTATGTAGTTTATTAAATTAGATATGGGTTGAAAAGGATTTACATTCATCGTATACTATTTTTATTTATGTTTTACCCAACGTCTTAACTTCTTTGGAATTGGGGTTGCAGTTCTTGTATTTCTTCTTGTATTTAAATTTATTCTAACTTATAGAGAGACAGCAATCTCTAACCATTGCCCCATGGACACTTCGAACATCATGAATTCCTTGACATTTGAAGCCTCTGATGGTGTTATGCTAACACAGCAGCAATAGGCTCCTCTAAGCAAGTGAGTGAAGATCTAAAAATAAACATAACTGACTCAAAAAGCAGGAAAAGCTAAAACTATATCTCAATTTCTGAAATGTCATAAAGAAAGGGAGGTCATCTGTAAGAGAAAGAAAAGTTTATGATAGAATTGCTCACGGACTGCTACTATACCAATGTCAAGAAGCTTCAGGAATGTTTGGCACCCTGAGAAGAAAATCTTCCCTGATGTTTGCTAGTCCACTATCATGGTGACCTGAGTTTCAGTCCCAGAGGTGTCTTCCAAACACCCCAGGCATCACACAGGCATGATCAGCACTCCACACCAGTTTCCTAATCCCACTCCATGAAATTGACCGGGATAAGCTGACTAAACATGGGAAAGAATTAATTGACATGCATTATATTTCTCTAACACACTTTATGTAATAACAAGCATTTATGTGAGAGATTTTTTGTGACAGTACAACATATTGGCTGTATGTGACGAGAGTAGATAAGAGATCAGGAGAACCTAAAGTGCATTTAACTCTTAAAGTTTATGTTTCTCTGTTTGTTCCTCCCCTTTTTTCTCTGATGTGCTGCACTGCTAAGACACAGGTTACCTTGAATTTTTCCCCCTCTGTGTGTTATGTTACCATAAATGTAAATGTATTTTTGAAAAGAAACTAATCCCCAAATGTCTCATGGTCCATGTATGGTTCTAGCATTGTGGTGTGACGATCCAGCACACATAATTCATCTGCATGGTAAATCCTCCTCATCCTTATCCTTATTTCTTTAGCCAGCCAAATTCTGCTCAACATTTAGTCTGCTCTAACTAAAACCACGTCTTTAGTAAAAAGTTTGTATTTAATAAAACTATCTGCACCAAAGGCTGCACTGTTATGTTCATTACTGCTGTACTACAACAGCTGATGTTTCTAGCTAGGTAATATATGGATTAATAACCATAGTAACAAAGATATAACAAACAAATAACAAACAAATAACCTTATCAAACCATGAACATACAAACAAACAGATGTTGTCCAAATGCATGTCATACAGCTCACACCTGTACTGTTGCGTACCCTTCATGGCTTCCCATAGTTTCCTGTCTTAGATTTGAAGCACTGATGCTGGTCTATATGGCTAGAAATGAAACAGCACAACTTATATTTACCAAGGTTTTTTTTTAAAGCATTAACTACTAAGTGTTTTAGTTGAATGGTGTTGCTGGGATGTTGTCTATTTGAACTTGTACTTGTAAAGGTAAATTAAATCTATGAATGCAAAGGATAACACATTTTCCTAACTCTACTAGAGAGCCTGGTTCCTTGCATCCAAACTTCTCAGAGCAGTAAATGTGAAAATGTGTGAAGAACATCTGTTCTTGTGAATTTGCCAATTGAGGCTTGCTCTCGTGAGAATGTTTTTTTTTCCTCCAAGCAAGAAAACTTTGAGGTAAAGTGGACTCAATTGGCTGCTTTCTGATCTCATACTGTAGATGTAGTGTGATCCAGGAAGTGGGAACTACACCTCATTCAACCTGTCCTATTAGTTGGATATTGATCAGCTACTAAGGGAAATCAGGAATAGATCCTGTTTGGATAGAATGGTGTGAGCACTGTGATGCTGAGCCATGTCAGAGATCAACACTGCCCCTTGAATACAAAGGACAATGATTCAGCACCTGGCTATAATTCCAGGTCAGACAGCTCCACAAACAAAACCAGTTTGAGGTGGATACAGGTGACGGTAAACACAAACCTAGCATTTGGGAAGAGTTCTCCGGTTTCAGAATAACAGCAGATACATCTAGTCATTTATCAGATCCCCTTAATTAGAGTAACTTACATCTGATACAATATTACAATCTAATAAATTGCAGATTAAGGGTCTTACTCAAGCGGACAGCTTGGCATGGATAGGATTTGAATCCTACTGTTTTGTAGTCCAGTACCTTAACCACTAGGCTACCACAGTTCAGTTGACTAAAAAAAACATTTAGGAGAAATTAGATTAGATTACATTAGGAGAAAACCACAAGGTCTGCTTTTTTATATCCAGAAAGAATAATGGCTCACATGAAACTAAAAAAGTGCAATTAGGTTTAAAATTTAATTAGAAAAAAAATATTATATTATTGCCTTTGCTCTATGTCTAACGCTGGTTCAAAATGACACATACCAACACATGTCAAAAGTGTTTATATAGTGTATTTTAGCATTACAACTCAATTAACCCACAGACCTACTTAAGCAAGTCTACTGCAACAGTGACACTGTTTGTGAATAAGACCCAAAGATGGTTGAGTTCCCTCACTCTAAATAGTTTCTCACTCCTTACCCAAAGGGAGAATATAATGTTTTTCCTGAAGAAAGCTGTGACCTCACACTTAGACGGCTGATTTACATACCAACCACTTCACACTCGGCTGTAAAACATTTAAGTGTACACTGGAGACTTCCATACCAAGACATCTGAAGAACAAGATCGTAAAAAAATAGTAAAAATGCTACCACTCAACCGCCAAGACAGAAACCTTCCTACCCCTGGCTACACCTCAGCAACCTATCCGTGAATGTCAGGAACAGGAGTAGAGACAAGTCACAACCCTGCCGGAGTCCATCGCCCACACTGAACAAGTCTGACTTACCGCCAAGAATGCGAACACAACTAAAATCTGAGATTGTAAGGAAAGAAACTCTCAGCAGCTCAGTAACCCTGGAAGAAATAAACTACTTTACCTAAATAATATACAGTGGGTACGGAAAGTATTCAGACCCCTTTACATTTTTCATTCTTTGTTTCATTGCAGCCATTTGCTAAAATAAAAAAGTTCATTTTATTTCTCATTTATGTACACTCAGCACATAAACAACATAAGAAAAGAACAACTATAAAATAAATGTTGAATGAATTAGCTGATATAAAACTAATGAATATAATACAATACAAAAGTATATAATTAATAAACTATGACTATAATAATATAAAGAATATGAGTGTCTGTAGATTGTTGTTCAGCAGGTAACAGTTTTGGAAGAAGGACATTCTCATTCAACAGGAGGAAAGGAGGGAGAGTTGGTGTGAGTACTTGAACTGGTGATGGAAGAACAGCTCAGATTGGGAAACAGAAGCCATAAGAACAGCTTAGAGTGAGGATTGGAACTGTAGAAAATGGGTCTTCACATACAACATTCTGTAACAGAATGGTGCGACAAACAAAAAAACATCTACTGAGCTAAAGTTCCCTCGGTGGAAGCATCTTGTTGATAAAAGAAGTCAGACTTGTTGGAGCTGGACATGAAATTCAACAGCAAAAGGCTGGGAAAGCATCACTCACAATGCTAAGTTGATGCGTTGAAGATAATAATGACAATAGAATCTACATTGCCTCCTATCATCTACTATAATCCATAATCACTTCTTTGTCCTGTTGGTGTAAATAGAAAATATATGAAACATTAACTACTGACTCGGGCTACTAAAACAATTATAGAGACATTTTTTCTCAGGTCATGTACTAGTGATAGCTATCAGGAAGTAAAGACAATTTGGCTGAGGTGTTCTTTAAAAATCGATTATACAATCTTTAAGCTAATAAAGTAATGGCTGCTTTTAAGACGGCAACAGGGGAAATGCTGAGGCCGTCCTGATTGAGGGTGTGCTAAAACAGTGATGGAACTCAGCCAAAGACTATGTGTTTGTGACAGTCATACATCTCAACGTTTCAGACATGGCTTGGCTTGATTCTTAGACCATTGAGATTCATAATATTACCCACATTTCCTGTTTATTGTAGGTTTATTGTAACTGAATAAACTGAAAGTAAAGCAGAACCAAAACATAACGGACAACAGGTGAGAAAGATCAAGGGACTGGAAAAGACAACGGAAGATCCTTCCTCACCTGTGTCAAAAACAAAACAGAATACAAATCATAACGTGCAATAGAGAAA
>JAUZSU010026984.1:0-10545 GCA_034780255.1 Parotocinclus maculicauda | reverse complement strand
ATCGCGTCCTGATGTGGTCCAATTAACCAGAATCGACTGTATATCGATATATATTTATTTATTTATATCACCTGACAATTTCACATAAAACAGTATTTAATTCCTAATCTATACATCATAATGTACAAAAACCATTTTACTTTCTTTAAAATAGTTTTTAGTTCCCACTGCATGTCTCACTGTATTTAAAGTATCTAAAGCTGTATTTGCATATATATATATATATATATATATTTTTTTTTTATTGTATAGTAGGCAGCTTAATCCCTTTTCATATCCGATGACTGAAAAACCATCACTGCACCAAGCCCACTTAAACCCAGGCATTTTCTTCTTTAGAGTGTGGAGCTCTGAAACTTTCTGAACTAGATTTCTGAAGAGTACATTTAAGTGTGTTCAGTGCAGACACATCTTAAGATACTTCAAGCTGGAATCTATTTTCAGGCTCCAGGTAATAAGAAAACTTTTCACACTCATCAGGCTAGTTTGGGGAGATAAGCCAGGATGATCTTAACACCACAGCCAGTCTAAATGGCCATTATTATTATGGTTGGTGGGAAAACGAGATGGGGGTGATACGAAAGGGAAAAAAAGTTACTGTAGGACCTGGTTACAATTAGGAAGTGATTTCAGAAAAGGTCAATGCATTCACAATTCAGATATGATCCTTAGAGGGAGGAAATTTAATACCCCTTTTGGCTGAATTAATTAATTATAATATTAGGCCTGCATAAGGGGCGTTTTCTTGAGTGATTATCCTTAAAAAGACTTTTCAAACCTCATGGGTGTTTGGCCTTTGAACCAGGGTATGGGAAATATGTTTTTATATATAATGCTTAAATGTGCAACAACATTGATAAACCCATGCTTGTTGTAGCAGAATGAAGCTACAACTACGTCTAATTGGAGCTCTCTTACCTTGTATTGTGTATGTAGTTCTTAATATAAACATAGTTTTTAATTTTATGCTAGTTTCGTAATGTCTTATGGGCAGTTTTTTAATTGTCCCAATAGACCCACCTAGTCAAAATCTAGCTCTCTATTCATAAATCTGTAGTGATGCCTCTGGTGTAAACAATGTTAGAAAATGACTTACCATGATTAAAGCCATTCATTCTTGAAACTCCGTCTCCGTACACATTATTGCTGCATTGATAAATTCAGTTAAAATAATCCCAATATTAGCAAAAAGTCCTAAGCATCCCATTCATGTTTCACAGTTCTCATTATAGCCAGCGAGGGTCCCACCAGCCCTGTCCTGTCAATCACCATCTTCAGTGAAAGGTCTTCAACCTTCAGCCATGATACACTCTTTAAAACCAGAGAAAAACATGCCAGTCTTGATCATTTTTGGCACTGTGTTATTCAGAGCTGCTAGCAGGCCATTTTAAATTGTGTTAGCAAGCCTTGTATTCCCCATTTGTTTCTGATTGAACTCTCAGCAGCTTGTCAGGTGGAACTCTGATGTCTATAAAGAGGTTAACGCTGACGTGCTTAAATGAAAGAGAACCTGCTGAAGGCCAGACCCATAGGATGCTTCTGTTCCGCTGTCTGTACCGTTTATAAGCCTTGTATTTTTCAGGCCTCTGAAGTAGTTGCTGCTAATTTGTGGATGGGAAGCTGAATTGACACAGCCTCGACTCAATGTCTTGATGAAATTTGACAAGACAGGAAGAGAGAATTATGTTTTGTACTAAATTTTGTTCAGATCTGTATCAATCTAGCGACTCTAGTCACTGACTTCATGTCTAACCCCCAGCCCAGCTCAACTAAAAGCATTTTATCATTTGATTTGACAACCGGGAACCTAAAGAACCCAGACAATGTGGAGTGGAATACATTTATATCTATTCTATATCTAACCAGTTAAATGATAGCTCTGCCTCTGTAGTATTCTTCTAATATTTCCTCTTACGTTTAGTCAGTCTTGTCCATGCTATGCCACCATTTCATTGCCCTTTAGCCTGATATCATATAAATGCCTGTAATTGTGTACTAGCTACTTTAAAAATCATGTAGCAGTGCACACAAGGAGAGCCTATAAAAAGAGATGGAACCACCAAAATTGCATCATTTCTGGCAATAGCTATAATGCACCAAGTGTAAACCTAGGATTCTGAGTCATTAGATGTCTGATTAGAATTGGCTAAATAAAATAAGAAAAACAAATAGCTATATAGATTTAAAAATAGATAGATAAAATAGCAGCATGTTTTGGACATGTAGTGAGTAAAAGTAAAAAAAATATTAATTTAAAGAAATATGACACATATACCTAAAAAATAGACTTGTACTTTGTCACTTACCACCTCTATTGGAGGATTTGTTAAAAATAAGAATGTATTATGAACAGTAAAGGTCATGCCTTCCCCTGCATCTATCTAGACTTTAAATACTTTGCTCAACTCATTAACCTGATATCATGTTTTATAAGTAATAAAACTTAGCTAGCCAGTGCAAATAAATGACATTTTTGGGATATTATTATTTACAGATTATTAGCATCCTGCCCAATTTTTGTTGTTTGTAGTTTTTGTTTGTTTTTTTCCACCCCGGTCACCTAAAATGCTGCTACACAAGGCAAACTTTAACATTTCAAACTACTGATACTTTCCACTGATATTCACCACTGTTCACTAACTAAACTGAAACTGTTTTTTTTGTGATATTATAAACACCAGTCACCTTAGGCACCCACCTACCATTTCTACCGCCTTCCTAAACGTTCAGGTGCAATGAATTAATGAATTAAATTACTGAGATTCAGCAAGAGCTTCAAAACACACCAGACTCCCTTGGGGCATTGTAAATGATTTTCAAAACACTTTCTTTTTTCATGAATTTTAAATAGGCATGGTGTATGTATTAATTATTAATTAAGCAACTTTAAATGATGCCAGATGGGCATAATTTTCAAAAAGAATACAGAAACAAAATGGGCTCCATTGGTTCTCCAAAGTACTGCAGATACACAGTGGAAATGAATGGGAATGATTATTCAAAGTGGATTCTTTTATGTTCAGCAGAAAACTTTCCTTATTCCTGTTAAACTTCACATTTAAACAATGAATATGAAGTTTAGAGTTTCTCTGTTGCTTTAACAAGACAAGTCACAGCCAACATATAAAAAAAATCATTCGGAATGACAGAGCCACAGTAAAATAAAGTCTACATATAATTACTGAGTAAAAAAGAGCTCAATAGAATAATGTCCTAAGAGGTTTAACTACATGAACTTTAAGAAAACAATGCAATCTGCACAACTCGGTGGCACGGTGGCTCTGTGTTCGAGAGGCCTGGGTCCTTTCCAATGTGGAATTTGTATATTCTAACTGTGTCTGCGTGGGTTTACTCCAGGTACTCTAAAATTGTCATTAATTAGGTCTCCAGCGACAGGTTTAGCGACACATCGGTTGGAGTCTCTGCCGTATCAATGGCTGCTTATGTGACCCAGGTGGACACGGCTGTGCCGAGAAATGGACCGAACATACAGGTATTTATTTACCTCTACAGCCCACACTTCCAGACTCCAGTTCTTACAGCTAGAACTTCGAAGTGCTAATTAATATGTTCAATAAAGGCATGAAAAATAATACTGACTGTGCATTAGTTTAGTCAGACCATGTTTGGCTCTTATTATAACCTGGATGAAGACGAGGCCACTTTTAATAAGCATGTAATGAATTCATCTTCTTGTGAATGAAAGTCTACAGTTTCTATGCGTTTTGCTCTGATCATCAGAAATCTCTCCATCTGGACAGACTGAATCATGTTTCCAGATCGAAATATTGAACAGGCACATGTCCGACCGCTCTCCAAAGTCATTCTAATGTCAGAATAGTGTCACTCGGAGAGAACAAACTAGTGCTGAAAATAGTCTTTATTACCCCTTCAGGTTCAATAACCATAATGGTTCATAATAATAATAATAATAATAATAATAATTGATCAGAGCCCATCTATTTCTCCCCAAAAGTGCAGATCACAAAAAACAATATATATTCTCAAATTCCAAGAACTCAGTAATAATCATTGTGTATTAACCTTCTGAGTGAAACAGTAAATTACAAATTACCTGCTTAATTACAGATGACCGCAAATATCCTGCAGTCATGAATATTCATTAGGAATTCCAGTCCAGTCTTTCAAAAAATTATTAATCTCCCCCTCTCTCTCTCGCTCTCTCTGTTTCACATATACACACACACATATAGACACTCTGCATAGGCTGTGAATAAGATTGATTAATGAAATTCTCACACATACAAATTCATCATTGGGGGAACCGGAATGGTAATAAGGATCCAATTAAAGGCCCAGTAGGATAGAAGCAGTGGGGGCTTAGCACTCCCATTGCATATCCTGCACTGAAGGCCAGTCACACACACTTACACGCACACTGGCACTTACACCCTGTCAAAACAATAAGACAATTTATTTACATAAATACGTCTGTATTATTAACCTTTGCCACACATTGAAGAATTGAATGTATGAAACTAAAGGCTGCATTCGAAGCCTTGTAAACCACAGTGGAAAAATAAATACTTGTAAGCACTGTTTGATGAGCAAGATTGTAATAATTATAACGTATTATGATAGGAAACAAAAACCTGTCTTTTAACTCCAGATGTTTATGGCTGTAAACAGCTGGTGAAATACGAAAAGGTTTCTGTTTGTCATACTTTGATGTTTTCTATATATACTTTTTGATTTAGTACAATAAATATTCCCAGTACTCACACTAGGCAAACTGTGCCGTGCTCTGGCATGATTGGTCCCCTAAGCATGGTTTATTTTACTATCTTGAATCGCATATACAGTAGTGCTCTACAGTAGGGCTGGGGCTGTCAATCGCGTTCCGGCACGGTTTAAGAAGTCCGAAAAGGTATTATTGCAATGCCTGTTTTAGAATTGTTTCTTCAAGTGAACTCATTTCTTCTTGGTTTTGTTTTGCCAATATAATGTTTCTATTCAATTGTTCGGATTCTACAGTGCATGGGACTCGTTCTGTACAGTTTCATGTACTTGAACAGTTTGATGGGGGCCTTCATGACTCTGAAGTTCAATATGTGGAATAAAACAGTAAATGAATCAGTAACTAAAGAACGACGGTTCAGCATATCTCTGACGTGTGTTCGTATCATTTGCACAGTTTTCTTCTTTAAATGTGGCTCGTTGGTTCAGGGGTATGATTCTCGCTTCGGGTGTGAGAGGTCCCGAGTTCAAATCCTGGACAAGCCCAATTTCTCTCTCCTTACTCTGCCCTGTATGTGATACAAAGACTTTGTGGGACTGTGGTAGCCTAGTGGTTAAGGCACTGAACTCTGGACCTGATGGCCCAGGCTTCAAATCCCACCTCTGCCAAGCTGCCACAGTTGGGTCCTTAACCCACCATCGCTTGAATTGTAAGACTGTATAAGTTGTAAGTTGCTCTGGATGAGAGCGTCTGCTAAATGCTGTAAATGTAAATACTCTTCAGATTTATATTACAGTAACAATGGCAATGCCTAATCAATCAACAGAACATAAGGCAGTCATTAAAATGTGCATACCTATAAGTACACTACAAAATGCAACAAATAGTATGATTAATATTAAATAACTAATATACTAAACACTTTAATTATGTGATATTAAATAAGATATCATATTAGAATGATTAAATGATAATATTAAAAGGGATAAAAATGAGCCAAACCCAGAATTTTCTAGTAGGGTTGAAATCAGGACTTTGACCAAAAAGACCAAAAAATGATCCAGGTTTCGGTAGTGCATATTCTTAGTTCTTTTTTTCTTTTCTGACCATTGACTTGCTGTTATAACCAGTTAAAGCGTAATATTTTGCACTCTTACATTTGATTGCATATACAGAATGGCAGAATGGCATCACAGCTGGTATTGCTGGCCAGGCGGCATCAAAAATTAAGATTTAATCATTGACTCTTATATCCCTCAGTGTGGGATACCTGTGGAATAAAACAATATAAAAGTCTGTAGTTTTAAATGAATTTCTATTAAGTCAATGAATTTCTGATGCCTAACATAGAATATCCCACATAAAATACAGAGTAATAAACATTACAGTAGCACTGCATCAAATAAGAACTATATTTCAGATGTAGTAGATACCACTCTGTTTTTTGTATTTACAGAGGCCTGAATGGTGACTCCGGTCGCTCTGCACCCCTGCCTTCCTCTTTCTGCTCCAATTTCATGTTCGGTTGGATCTGAAGATGGCCTGTCTGGTGGCCAAATATTTGTGCTGGTGCAGCTGGGTAATCTCTTATCTCTCAGCTAGGATTGCAGAGAGGAAGGATAAAATGGGTAGCTGTGAACATGGCAAACCGTTTGATAATGGTCGTGCTGGATCAGTCACAGAGAATTAGCATCAGACTTACTGATGAAAACGAATAGTAAATAAGAATTTGCACAAGCAAAATTAAATAACAGGATGCACCCGGATTGACCTGTAGCATCCCTCAGCAGGAGAAGTTAAGTTAACTTAAGACTCACAGCAACACAATCTGGAAAACCCTTCTTAGTTAAACCAAAGGTGTGTCCAGCACAGCGGAGTGGTGCATACTCTGATCTCAGAATCTCTGCCAAGCTGCTATTGTTGTGCCCTTGTGCAAGGTTCTTATTTACTATTCATTTCCACCACTAAGCTTGTTCAGTTCAAGTGCAAGTCATTCTGCATAACTGCTAAATAATGTAAATGTATTCTTTTCTGCTCTACGGCACAGTGGTGGCTCAGTAGCTAAGCCTCTGTCAACTTGGCAATCACTCTGGATAAGGATGGCTACTCAGTGCTGTACATGAAATAAATACACATTACATAACAAATATTTTCAAATTAATGTCAACACAGCTTTCCAGTGGGTTTTCCTTAACTATGTCAGTCACGCTGCAAATTCTACTCAAAACCAAGAAGATTCAGAACTGAAAAACGAAGGACACTGCATTATATAGCGCTTTTTACAATCTTATATTCTCTAAAAAAGGCCAATCCCAAATTGAGCAAGCCTAGGGCAGTAGTGGAAAGGAAAAACTCCCTGAATGTAGAAGGAAGAAACCTTGGAAGGACCAAGACAATGTTAATAAACCTTGGGCATAATACCACTGATTAGCACAGAGCCATTGCTTCAGGTCTATACCAAAGATCAGATGTGTAGTGGACCTGAGGGGGTTCTGACCATTACAGAACTGTCTGTAACTATCGAACTACAAAGTGCTTCCATATTGTGTGGTGCTGATCAAATAGACTCCGTGACACTCCTTGGTGACACTCTGTGAGCCAAGAACTGCCAATTGAGGCTACAAGAGACATGGTCCACTGGTTCCTGATTTCTGCTGTGATATTAAGATGGTAGGGTCGGAATTCTGCATAAACACAAAGGCATGGATGCCTTCAATCAAAAATTCGGGCTGCTGGTGGGGTTGGGCTCAATCTTGGCACACTTTGGACCCCTTATTACAAACATTGTTTAAGTGCCATACCCTACCTGAGTATTGTTGCTGACCATGACACCCTGTTACCAAGTTTTAATCATCTCAAACTGGTTTCTTAAACAATAAGTTCACTGTACTAAAATGGCCTCCACAGTCACCAGACCTCCATCTAGTGGAGCATTTATGGAGTGTGGTTGAACAGGAGATTCTAATCATGGAGGAGGTGCCGACAAATCTGCAGTGTAGATTTAATTTGCTTTCATATAATAAAAAAGAATCAAGCTGTTAATCAGGATCACAGTGTCAACTTTTCGTTTGTGAAACAGATTGGGGTGTTTTGGTTCCAGAAAAAGAGCCCCTGTCTATGAATGAGATTACCGGGTGTTCTGTTCTTCTCTCTCACACAGTAACGTTGCTTGTACTAATTAACAATTAGCAAAGACTCACCAGCTAATTGTGTTATTCCTTGTAATGAAGGGGCTAATTACTGGAATGTCAATTTAGATTTAATTACGAAGAGCTTTGTTAATTCCCAGTGAGCACAACTTACTGCTTTCCAACCCCATGTCTGTTCCTGGAAGAAAAAAAAATCTTGATGGTTTGCCAGGTCTCCCGCTTTCTAGTTAAAAAGGAGGGAAATGTAAATATAAAATAAATGAGAAAGGTGTTTGAGCTTCCCATATATGTTATGGATATGGGAAGACTGGGAGGCTTAACGACTAATGAAAGGCTTTACCTTTGGGTTCACAATTAGTGCATTTTTTTCTTTCTAGCCTCTGCGCACCACAAGTCATTTCTAACTCTTAGTAGGGATTAATCCTAACATAGCGACATCATACATCATTTTATTAAGACTATAGCTCGTAATTGAGATAACCTTTGCAAATGATGCCCACTGAGATCCTTTTGTTTATGGCATGCTCTCATTTTTTGCGACTCTTTTGTCACATAGGGTGTCCAGCATTTGCAAATGGACCCAATGCCCACTCTCATATTACAACCTTCAATCTCCTCTTCCTTTCTCTGTTCTTTCAGTATAAGCTCTGATTTTCACCCTAACCGCCTTCTCCTTCAAGCCACTGCCAAAATACCAAAAGACAAGGTATAATATATATAATTATACCCACTTACATTAGCCATTATGCCAGTCGAGCATTCCTTGGAAAATGACACACGACCTGTCAAGACTTCATTCACGCCATTAATAAGCATCATTAGTGTCTAGTTTGAATACCCCTCTTGCACATTGCAGTCATTTCAACATGTCATATATTTTAATTTGAGGCCAAAAATAGCTGAGAAGATATTATGCACTCTCTCAGCCAGGCTTTGTGATCTCTTAATGGTCAGGAAGTTCACTGTGTGACCTTGAATATATATATATATATTTTTTTTCTCTGCTGGAATTAAAACTCGCCAACTAGGAAACTAGAAAATTGCGTCGTTAAATCCTTTTATCATCGCAGTTTGTGCTCGTTTACCTCATAAGATTTGAAACCACTTGCATGGCTTTGTGTTTACAGATTATAATGATCTATATTTATGAAACCACGTTTGTTTAATCCTGGGATTCTAAACATGGGATTCTCCACTCATTTAAATTCCAGCCTGCATTTCTGTAATGTCCCCAACTGTGATGATGGAATAAATGTGGGAACCGAGAACAACCCTCAGCATTTAATCTAAACCTTGTTTATCTGCTTTGACAAAAGCATCTTAAGGGGCTAATGAATTGTAAAATCTCTGCACAGTGGTTAATTAGCGAGGGGCTGTGGCATTTTGCATTAAGTTTTCTAACAATTTCAACCTCACACCTCAATTATGAGGGTTTAGGCACTGTTCTGTTTTTTTTTAATATGTGCATATGGAGGAATAAAAGGGCCTCCCTGACATTTTCAGCTATCTGGCCTACGGGAAAGTGCACAAAAATATCCTCATGGGTCTCATAGAGAAAATACTGACCTGCTTTCTATTCGAAATGCTAGGAAGATGGAATTAAACTGTAACACATTGGATTGCGTGGACAGAGGAAAGTAGAATAAGGTCCAGAATCCTTGTTAAAGATGTTGCCGTAATTAATAAGCTTAAAACGAAACGTCCAAACTGCTCTTCATCTAGATTTATTGAAGATGCCGTCCATAATAATTCCATCATTAAGGTCAATTGTCACTTTATTTTGTTTTGTTCAATGAGAAGTTGCCCTTTTGTAATGTTTGGGGGTGGGGTGGGGTGGGGGGGTCTAGAGTGGTCTACTGGTAAGATTCACTGGAGGGGTGTAAAGCACACCACCACTGGACTCTGAAGGCGTTCTCTTCGGTAATAAATCTATTTTGGATATTTTTAAATTTTTAAAAGGATTTTTAAATGGGGTAATTTTTGTTGCAAATCTGATTGTGGCTATCCAGTTCAGAGACAATTCTGGTCTTCTTAGATATGCTACATAAATACCTTCTCATTGGAAAAACGTGCCCTCCAATATGATGGCTTTTAAGATAGTGGCCATGTTCCGGGTATAGCCTAAAATATAGCCCCCCTTACCCATTACTTGCTGGGATATTCAGATATGTCATTTTTCCCTTTTTAAAAAAATTAAATAAAAGGGTGTCCTGTGGCTTTTGACTCCCCCTGTACTGTAAAAATTTGGGGTGGTTAGCTGTAGTCTTTCCTGATCTGGATTACAATGCAGGACTGGCAATAAAACTTTTAAATTATGCTTATGTTCTTTTTTGGCTGTTTAACACTTGCCAGCTCTAAGAGTGGCTCATTATCATTAAAAAACCTCCAAGTCAGTCTTTCAGAAAAGGGCTGTTTAGACAGGATGAGAAGGTTCCAGAAATGTCATTTAAGACCCCAGGGAAGTGGGTTAATTTGAGGATTTTTTTTACAAGTTAAGTTTATATATATATATATATAAAATATATATATTCCGGTTAATGGGACCATTTGCTTATTCAGACCAAATCCTAAAGTACCGAAACAAATCCTATTATATACGTGTAATGTTATTCACTTATTAGGACCAAAATTCCACTTAATCGGACCAAAGAACGTGTACAGTATGTAATATCCGTGAAGAAACTCTTCGTCTCTGGC
>JAUZSU010026973.1:0-10546 GCA_034780255.1 Parotocinclus maculicauda | reverse complement strand
AAACATTATAGACCTCTCCATTCTTTGTAGGTGGGAGAACTTGCAAAATCAGTGTATTAAATACTTGTTTTACTAATATATTATACTAAAATAGACCACAATTAAATATCCTCTAATTGGTCTCAACAGCAAAATAATTATCTGTAAATTATCAAGAATTTAACTAACAAAGTATCTTAGTATGGAATAGAGTATGGAATCATAGTTTGCACAATTTTGGCATCCATGCCAGCTCAAATGCACACTGCCATTAAAACAAAAGAGAAAACCTACCATATTCCAATGTTAAAGTTTTTATATAAATGTTCCTCAAACATTTAATTTAAATGATGTGGTTATATGATTTGTAATAAAAGCACTGCATTACGGTTGAAAAATATGCAAAACAAACATTCAGCACCATCACATTCAAAACATTCAAAACCATCAGCAACATGTTATCTTCAGTCTCAAGCAGTTATAGTATAACATTCAATACCCAAGAATAATATTTTTTATAATAATATATTTCCCAGCATTCTGCTGCTCTATGACATGCCCATAATGATGACTATAGCAACCCACCATCTTCCAACCATTACCCAACATGTATGACCAGATACAGATAAATAAAAATATGCATTGTGTCAATTGCAGCACAATTCTTATACACAACAATAAAGGAATGAAACACTGGACCATGCTAGGAGAAGAAGGTATTTTTTTAATCTAAGCCTTGGGAAGTAGTGGTGTAGTGGACAGGCGATTATTGCAAGCTGGTTGGGTTGATGTTGAGCTGTTGGGGTGATAAGGAAGATGAGAGAGATTGAGGGCAGCAGGGAGTATCTAATCCAACGTCAACTTTACTGCTTAATACTCACACCACAGTAGATTAAAGCAACAGTGCTGAAGTCGATTGTCATTCAACATGCCAATGCACAAGGAAAGCAAGTTCCCCTGCTGATGCTGCCAACAGCTGATAAACAAGGTTGATATTAAAAGATAAAAAAGCAAGCAATATGGGTGATGAAAATTTGCCTAAAAAAGGATTTAGAGCCAAATCAATGCTTTGGATCACAAAACTCAAGCGAATTTAGATAAAGCAAAGTATTTTGCTTTGCTCTGCTCTGCTTCCTGATCTGTTCCAGTCAGTCACATGTAAGAGGCAGGATTAGAAATGGCAAGACTTACATTTGGCCAAAATGTAATTTCTCAAATCATTGTTCTACCAAGCTACCACTAAGTTAAAACCCTTGCCTCTCAGGTTAGCAGATACATATTATAAATGTATTTAGTCATTTTTGGTCAGGACAAATATAATAACTTAATAGATTAAAAAAATACAAAATACAATGATAATAATAAATATGTCATTTAAGTTTTAATCTAGAAAATTTTGATAAATGTTTTTTGGCTGTAAATTCCTTATTTCTGAGCTTATGAACATTAATTTCTTTCAGTTATTACTGTTCTGACTCAGAAATTATTTCACAGCACAGTGAAAGTAAAAGTGACATTATATCTTAATAAAATAAATATTTACTTATTGTTTAAGGCATTTCCAGGTAACACATAACTATGCACATGGTTTTGTAAAATTCAAATCCAGCTACATTATATCGACAAAAGAGCTCTGCTATATCAACAACTCTTATAATAAAACTGTTATAAAAAATTATAACAGAGATATATTTCTGCATTCTCCAAACACAAACAGTGCAGCAGAATAGGTTGTACTATTCTACTGACTCTCAACATGACATTTATAGATTTCTGCTTTTAGCAAGTCAGTTCATCACCTTTTTGCCTTTCTGTCCATAAAGAATTAAGAGAAAAAAAAAAACTTAGTTTGGTTAAAAACATGGTTTGACCTTGGACTCAGACATCAAACATCTTGAAAATGCACTACCAAAAACAAAAACTGATGAATCCGTGTTCCAGAATCTAGTGGAAAGCTCTCTTAGACTAAGAAAGGATGTAATAGCAGCAAAGCTGGGTTGAAACTCCATGCATATGATGTAATTTTTGGGTGTCCATAAACTTTTGTCTATTTAGTGTACATTGAAGCACACTAGAGATAACGACACCATGGCCATTTATATATGGCCTAGGTCCCTACTCACGGCTTATGAGCTCTGAAACAGCATCCCACCTCTGCCAAGCTGCCACAGTTGGGTCCTTAAGCAAGGCCCGTAACCCACAATTGCTTGAATTGTAAGACTGTATAAGTTGTAAGTCGCTCTGGATAAGGGCGTCTGCTAAATTCCGTAAATGTAAATGTAAAACAGTCAGGATGAAAAATATACTGCTTTCAAAAATTAGGGAATACTTTCATTTCATCAGGAATATCCCCTAATTTTGTGAGCAGTATATTTACTTCATGGACTATCAGTTTCAAGACATCCCTCTCTCCTCCCTCTCCTTTACTTCATCCTGACTCTCTTCAAAGCTCCAGGGACTCACCATGGATAATGAATGTTAATCAGACCCAAGGCAAGGAGGAACCAGCCTTACCCGAGACATGTACAGCAGCAGCCTGGCCTCTGACTGTCCTGTCCCTGCCTCAAATCCTTCATTAGCACAGACGAACAAGACAACACGGCATACAGGCATTCACACATAATGCTAATGCAGGGTTGTTAGCTGCTGTCAAGTGGAGTGTGTGCATGCGCATGTGTGTGTGTGTTCTAGCTGGGTTGTTGTGAACAAATGTTAACTATTCCCTTAGGACATCACATCTTTCATAGACTGCAGCTGTCAATCGCGCAGATTCTTCTGCTTTACACAACACTCACACTAAAACCTGCCATTGGTCATAACCTCCTGTAGTACACCAAATCTCAAGCACTCAGGAAAACCTCACTGCTGCTACCCTCCAGTTCAGAGGCCAGGCACTGAACAAAACAATTTTTCTATCTTCTATCAACCAGTAACATTCTGGAAAAACCTTCCATTAAGCCTGACTGCAGTGAACCACGCTTACTACACATGTTCTTTCACACTAGAATGGGTATCCCTCATCTCCTCTTGCTCTCTTGCTGTGAGCATGCTGGTGTTGTGGGCATTCTGGATCCCCCACGAGTCTTGTCACCTCCGTTCCGCTGCGTTGGGAATGTACTTCCCATGCGACAGAGATGCCAGACACACGCCATGCCACATTTGCATTTAAAAAGGTGACATTTGTGCTAGGAGAGGGAGAAAAAGAAGTGCAATGAAGTGTTCCGACATGCTCATGTTCATCTTATTGACAGCAGAAGACAATGAAAATCAAGGCAAAGCGAAATAATGACACTTGGGTGTGTTTTATACATGAAAAAAAATCAATTAAAGCTTTTTTACACGAAAAAGCTGAATCAACTTAGCTTTGCCACTCACTAAGTCGACCACTTGTAAAGTCAAAGGCTATGTTGATTACAGCAGGTCCGATCTGGGACTGAAATCCATTCATGTGTATTTACCGTCACTCATCATAACTGCATGCTAAGGAAGCAGAAGTGAGGGAGGTTTTCAGTGGCAGGACAGCAAAGTAATATAACTCAAATATTTAGAGTGAAATTAGAAGGCACAATTTGCAACTGCTCCATATTTGAGGAAATTTGACATGACAGAATGTGGCCACAAGAGGACATGGCTGCCGTGTCTAAGGAAATTCAAATGCTTAAAAGAGAGAAACACAAGGGTGCAAAACCAAAAAAGTGGCCATGGCCGAATAACATGCCCTTCAAAATATAACCATTTGAAGAAGTGCCTGTTACTGTCAACTCCATTTTGATGGAGTCTTGTGCATCAGTCTAGGAGTGTTTAGAATTCCTAAATGAAGTATATACCGTTTTAAAGAAAAACTATATCTGTTATAAAACGGTATCCAGTATATTTGTTTGTGAAATGCTAAATCACTAACAGTTAACTACCAAAAATGCTAGCGATGTTCAGAAATATGTAACATTTAAAACCTAATCTAAATACTCATTTTATTCAGTTATTTTTTTTGTACTGTCATTACATTAAAATAAGTGGTTATATTTGTTTGCATCATTGAGATCGGACAGGTGTTGAAATATAGCAACGATGAATGTTCAACAGAACACAGGTGCATTGTGTACAGCCACACATCACTGTGTTTTTGCACAATTTTGCCTCCCACAATATTGGCAACAGCTGCCCATAGTTAAAACCTGTTTTGTACAATAAGAGATGGGGTCACATTCTCTAAATGGTTCTACAGCATTGGGTACAGTGACACTGCTAAAGCAAGCAAATGTCTAATTACAAACTATTCTCAGGGCAAATGCTTTTCTGATCACAAAAAGGGGCAAAAATCTAATTCTGGTGAAAATATATGGTTAATTTTGGATTTCATTATAGGTACTCCTCCATTACAATGGCTTGGTTTATAATATTTAGATTTTATGATGCATTCAGCATAAACCATATTTTGAATTTTAATCTTTTCCCAATATGTTTTACGAGACTCTCCCGCAGATGCTGTTCATCCAGGTAGCAGTCAGCTGACTGAGCTAAGCAGCAGCACCAACAGACTAAGCCTTTTGTTGTTGTTTTTTAGGAAAGTCTTTATAATGAAATAGGCTTTGTGTTAATAATTTTGCCCAATTTTGTAGGTTAATGCAAGTTCTTTAACTATGCTTAAGGTAGGCTATGCCATAACATATCGCCAGCATATATACTATAAAAATTAGGGGATATTTCAAAATGAATGCAAAGAGAATCCCACAAGAACTGCTGGACAATCTGATCTTGTCCATGCCCCATCATGTTCAGTGTTTTTTGGTAATGTTGGGTGACCATACAGCCTACTGAACAGTCAATGTGTGGTACTCTCATCCAGTTTGACATGATTCTGTTCATCCCCAGGAATATATCACTTGTTACTCAATCATAATAATAAAGTTTGCATCTCATTTGTGTAACTGAACAACTTTCTTTGACTTTTCATTTGCTTTTCTGATTATCTTGTTTAATGAAATAAAATCAAATGCTTCTTTTTTTAAGTTACTTTATATTAATTTTGAAATTGAACTTATTTTTTGTGAGCAGTGTATTAAACTCCTCAGTTACAATGATCACAGGTTTAAATCCTGGCCTAAAATCTGGTTTGCTTGTCTTCCCTGTTTGCTTGGGTGTCTCAGGAACTCCAGCTTCTTCCAAGATTCCAAAGACATGGGTCAACTGATGTCTCCAAAGGTATCCCAGTGTAAGTGATGTGTTTCTGATCCATTTAACCATTTAATTCAGGTAACACTAATTACCATGTCAATACATATCAGATCTGCTGTGCCCAAAGATCTGGTCTCAGATACTGGTGTGCCTAATAAAATGTTAACCGAGTGCTTACGTATGGAATTTCTGCACTCAATTAGCTTACAAATAAAGACCAGGCTACAAAGTGGATTAAGCAAACTGCAGAATATTTGGACCACATGCTCCCCGAGGCAGTAAGATCCTAGCGGCAGGAGGCCATTTATATGGGCTTTGCTTTAATCACATCACACAGAGCCAGCACACTAGGCACTAATTAGTCAGTATTGAATTCAATATCAACAAGTTCCAAATCATTTCTGAGGCTGGAAACAATCCATAATCCACATGAAACAAACTTACTCCCTTAAGCCCCAATCTGATAAGCGTGTTTGTTTTAGGGGGATATTATGGTAGTTGATAGAACAAAATGGCACCATCATAAACTTTGGAGCAGTGAGCCAAGTTCTGTTCTGTCTTTCAGCTATGAATGATGAAATAAGAGAAAGAATCAGGTTGCAAAAATGGAAACTATGGAAGGTACACTGAAATAACTAAATAGATGTAACATTCTCTCAGTTTTAAAACCAGCCTTGCCAAAAGTTGCATCATGTGTGTTTGAAATACTGATAACAGAGCTCACAAATTAAACCATAAAATGGATCTTTTTGACCAACAGCAATTTCTGCAATTTATATAGCTGAAATGTAATGGAAATCATTGGTTATACTCTGGAGGAGCAAAGCAGATCTCATTAACCCCATAGAAGGACTGAAAGAGGCAGCTTAATACCTTTTGTGCTGACTTTATTGTAAAAGTTGCTTTTAGTTTTATTTTCTTTTAGTTGCATTTTATGTAATTTGCAGTGTTACAGTGTTGGGTCTGAGTGTGAAAATAATGTTAAAATCATTAACATTATTTCCTCATGAAAGTAGAAAAAGAACAATGGCACTACCAAGTAGTTTTGGTAAGTATGCTGTTCCATGAAAAAGAACAGAAGTGCACAAGGAGTAGCCTTAGAATAAATAATCGTTTATTTGCATCGTATAGGGGAAAAAAGGCCCAGAAAAAAATGTTTGAATGGCCACTCAGTTTTAATTTAAATTCTAAACAAGTCATGCTTTACCAAAAACCAACTCAAATATCATGTCATTGTATGGATAGGAACGATCTAACAGAAAGAGGATCCACTGCAAGCTTTACAAGCACATATACATGAAATACGTTTTTTTAAAGAAATGGCTCAGTATGACTCTAATACCAAATAATAATAAATTCAACATTTTATAAATCTTCTGTGGAGGACAATTACCCCTAACCAGGTTAATGTGCCCTTGATTTCATACTGTTCCCAAGATCAATTCCAACTAAAGAGCTAATAATGGACTTAGCTTCAGCAGGATTCTCATTTTACATGCAGTAAAAGTAATGCAGGAAATTTCATTTCATTCTTGTAACCAGAAAATGTATATTTCATTGAGGATCAGGACTGAGTCAGATACATAAACACAAGGAGAAAAAGAAATTGATGGCTCTACCTCTACCGAGTAGATGGATTGGCATCATATAATGTTTTATCAAACATCCGCCAGATTACGCAAATTACATAAGATATATCATGTATGGCAGAACATAAAAACTGACACATTGTAGCATAATGACAAGGTAATGCCTAAAAATGTAATGTTAACACCGAATGTAAGATTATTTGACTTCAGACACAGTTGTAGTATTGTGCAACCTATTTAACATTACGAAAAGTTTATTGGCAACGACAAATGGGATCATACATATTATACCTAGTGAAAACAGATTCACTAGAGGTTCATGGGAACTGAAATACAGCTAAACCCTGGTATTCAAACTCACAGAGTTCAATTGCATACAATTTCCTGCTATAACATACAATATATTTGAACCACCTTCGCCCAATTTCCAAACCTGCTATAATTAATATAAATCTAATATATAATTAATATATTATTACAATATTAATGTAAGAAAACCCTGATCTGAAAACAGTGACTGGCATATAAAATTGCTTTGATTGTGTGGTAATGTCACAACAGTGCTGAATAAAGGTGGTGGTGAGGGGAGGAAGCGAGAGAGGGAGAGAGAGGTAACAACAATTTCCTGAGTTCAGTGCAGAGTAGTTTGGTTAAAATTTTATGGTTTTAACAAGAGGTATTTTGGCTTCCATCGAGCAAACCTGACTAATATTGTACTACTGTTAAGACCACTATATGTGCCAGCAAATTTTGTGGACTAAATCCAAGAGCAAATTGTTAGTAGTCAGTAATTATAGTGTTTAATTGTGTGCCACATGCTGATGTTATGGTTGCACACCTAACAGCCCACAGCATGCTATGTTGCAAAGTACATTGCTTTGCAAGGATATAAGATTCTTGACATCCCACAGCAACCCTTGTTGTCCAATGTTTCTATATACACTGCTAACACAAATTAGGGGATATTATATATTTTATATTATATATAAAATGAATATGAATCGATTAAAAAAATAAGCATTTTATTTAATAAAAGAAGGTAATCAGAAAAGCAAATGAAATGTAAAAGAAAGTTGTTCAATTAAGCAAATGAGATGCAGACAAGTGGTATAATCATGCACAAGTATGTCAAACTGGATGAGAGTGACACATTGACTGTTCAGTTTGGTGTATAGTCACCCAAGACTGCCAAAACACACTGACAGTGATGGGCAATGGACCGAATCAGTTCTTGTAGGATTCTCTTCATCTTCATTTTAAAATATCCTCTATTATTTGTGAGCAGTGCATCTCATAGCTTGATTACTCTAATTCAAGTCATAATTTGAGTATCCTGCCCTATGTTACAAGACGGGACGTGCTATGTAACATATTAAATGTTTATTAAACCTTTATTATGCGGTTTACATGTATGACGAACATACAAACAATAACTACTGTTGCTTACGAACTTTGTTCATTGAAAAATAAATTTTTTCGAAACGATCTACAACACAATGTATAGGTACTTAGCATGCGAAGCATAATACTGTAAAAAAAAAAAGTTTTACTAAATTCCAGTTTGAAGAACTTATCCGGTGTGATCTGACGCGTTCTCTTGACGGACTGCACTTGAACAAAATCACCACAAACATCTAACGCAGCAATGGGACCACCTTCATTTCCTTCCTGCATTAAACAGCGGCGCAAAGTTTTAATGCATTTCCTAGCATCCTTTAAAAGCATAAATTCTCCAGGGGAGCCCAGGAATCCTCCCATATTGCGCTGATCCGCTTTGCATCCGCTCTAAGTGGCGACTTTATTCTTCTTTACTTCTTTTTCTTATTCGCTCTCACGTTCTTTGGTCCAAATAAGCGAATAACATTACACATTAACGTTATTTAATAGGATTTGTTTCGGTACTTCACGATTTGGTCCGAATAAGTGGCTTTTTCCATTAACCGGTGGTCCAATTAAATGGATTCAATGTGAATAAATATATACTGTAATCAGTATATCAAATGCATGTAGTTGGACTCTGGGGAAAAAACTGGAGTACCCAGAGTAAACTCATGTGGGCACTTGGTCATGCACAGACCAGAATGGGCTGCACTGATACCGAATGAACCCAGGCGGCTCCATCTGGGACCGAACCCAGGACCTTCTTGATGTGAGAAGGTGCTACCCACAGAGCAACCGCACCACACCCGTTATTGGCATTTGAAAGGGTTCTGTTTCAGTCAAACTAAAGTCCATCAAAAACCACAAAGCTTTTCATATCACATCCTAATTTTACATTGCAGACCAGTTCTTGCTGTCCTCTACGCCTGACCCCATGTTTTTCCATTCGCTCTCATGTCTCTACATTAGTGGGCACAATCCAACCCAAACTCGGCTGCTTCCGCTGGCCATGGAGCAGAATCCTGTTCTGCACTTCCTGACACATTCAGGTGGAGGCTAAGAACGACCCGAAAAGCACAGCCTCCTCTGTCCCGTCTGCTCGAGTTTAATTCAACCGGTCTCCAGTTTAAGCCAATGTCAACAGCCAGTCTCTTACTCATCTCCCCGTGCAGCACAACATCTGGCCAGCCCCCACACACTGAACCACATCTGGGCAGCTCACACTAGTGGGACTGTGGATCATCTGAATGCGGATAAAGCAGGCAGTCAGGCAGAGTTCACCCAAGATGCTGTACATAATTACAAAGCAATTAAGCTCAGAGAAAACCTCATTAACCGCACCTGTAACACACTGACCCCAGGAAATTTCAGGGTCTGATCACAGCAGGGACCTCTGGCCTCAGAGATCTGAGTGTGGCAGCTGTCAGATATTCTCACTGTGACCTTCCGCAGATCGGAGCAACGAGCGCTAAACGTTTAGCCTCTGAGAAACCACCGGGAGATAAACCAAGCCTGGTCGCAATATTTATTTTCAGACATTTTTAGTGTGTGTATTATGCTGAGCCAATTCAAAGGTCTTTGCAAACAAGCCCCAAAATCTGGCCTTAAACATAAACTCAGAACTAATCTTCACTCTTAAATTGTGGTCCTCTGCATCTACCGGACCTCAAATATTTATAAGCGCACACAGCCTCCAGGAGGCAGATTGCCTTTTTCTATTAACGGTTCCTGCTTTGTTTCGACTTCCAAACAGCACAAAAACTGCTGCTTTAAGCACCAGGGTCAGGGTTATATAAAAATGGTGCTATATTTATATCGCTATTGTTGAGCGTCTGTATCTCGGCTGCTGACATCGCATGACATTTTAAAGCAGTCCGGAGGCTGGAGGTTTAAATGGAATGTCATAAGTGCAGAACGTAAGATTTAGAGAGTCAGCAAAAAATTGTAGCACTCAGCCTACAGTCTCATGGTTTCACACCCTGAAATATTTACTGGAAAATTATATGAAGTACATAATTAAAGAGTTGAATGCTATAATAATACAGTCAGGGCTCTGTATTTGCTCCTTTTTAAAGAATTACAAAGGCTTTTTTTGTCAAAAAGAAAATCATGGAACGAGAAATTGTCATTTTTGTGGCAGCGCAACATATTGAACGTATTTTCTCAGGTTAATATTAATAATGGCTAATTTAATTAAAACAAACATTAGATAAGATAATGCTATTTTACAGTAATCACAAGTCACCTGAACTTCCTTTCCACCTTCATCATCACGCCATGTCAAAACAAAAACATTCAATTTGTCTACTCCCATCAGTGAACATTTTTTTTCACATAATCTGAATAAACAGCGCTTCACTTTTTCCACATTTTGTTACGTTACAGCCTTATTCCAAATTGTATTAAATTAATCTCTTTCCTCA
>JAUZSU010026962.1:0-10546 GCA_034780255.1 Parotocinclus maculicauda | reverse complement strand
GTGGAATGATGTTTTCAGACTAGTCCGTACTGATTCAGAGTCAGTATTGAGTTGACTTGTGGAATGATGTTTTCAGACTAGTCCGTACTTAATCTAAGACAGGAACTGGGATCCCATCGTTCACCCACGAATCGACTCGTTCGCAGATTCAGTAGATGAGATGGTAGAGTGAAAAAAAAAAAAAAACAGCCAAGTCTTTTTAGATTAAAAAAGAAGTAATGGTAAACATTAAGCCTGTGTAGTACCCTGTCAGAGGTGGATGATATTGGCACTGCAGTCAATCACAATTAGGATTTAGTGTGATTGCAGGTGCTTTTATGCTGTTCATAGTTACCTGATATTTTTATTGTCCTCATTTCAGCCAACTTGCATAAGCTAAAATGGCAAAGGCAAGAAAATAGACGTTAACATGCCTATGAATATTAAATGCACTGCAATCTGGCATTAAATTAACATTGAGAAGACTAAATATAATCAGAGGACCTGCCTGGACCCCGTACAAGTGTTTGAGTTAATCCCCCAAACTCCTAAAACCAAAGAAATAGACAAAACAAAAATAACCAACACCTTAGGGCCACCAAGTCTCCAAATCTACCATCAGACGCCACCTCCAGGAAAACAGATCATTTGGAAGGCTTTCCAGGAAAATAAAGCCTTTCCTGTCATGTAACCACAAACGTACTGCAAGTGCTAAACGCTACTTAAACACTGACTGGAAATGTGTTCTATGGTCAGATGAAAGTCAGGCTTCTTCCATGAGCATCTCAGTATCCTGGCCTATAGTCTAGAGAAAACCTGAGGCGAGTGCACAAGAAAGGACCAAGGATCTGGAGAGATTCTGTAAAGAGGACCAGTTTCTAAATCCCTGCTCTGTATCTACAACCTTAGATGATCTAAAAGGAAAAGTGTTGTTTTATTGGAAAAGGGAGGTTGTACAACATGCATACAAATGCAGGGTGCTAATAAATTGGCCCATATGGCGTTTTTAAAAAAAAATTACTATAATAATTATTAATTATATATTATCAATAAAGTATCTATCCATCTATCTAGTTATAAAAATCTACTTCAGTTCAGTTACTTTACTCTTCTGTTCCAGGTTTTCAGCTAATTCACCAAAAAGTGCATTTCTGATAACCCTTTATATTCATCTTTACCAGGTGTGCCAATCAGTGTGAAGGGGACTGTAACTACACAAACATTACGAAAATCAATGTGTAGGGTTTAGGGGTGTCACGATACACATGGTTATATTCATTTTTTTTTTTCGATACAATACGACCTGTGAATCGAATACATTAAGATTTGTTTTTTATTATTTGCTGCGCTGTTTCTAAACCCGCACTACAGGAGTTGCAGCCATCAGCAGAGCAGGAGAGAGTTCTGAGGCGTACTGTAGTTTCATACAACATCTAGTAACATGGTGTATAACAGGTGTGTTACTATGACGACGCCCGAGCAGTGTTTTGAGCTACTGGGAGAAAAACATAATGCTATTGTTTTGGTTAGCCTGCTGGACGATTAGCTGACTGTGAAATGGCTAGCAGAGAGAGCAAGACTGGGCTGGAACAACCAAAATCACCCTTGCATCCATCTCCTGTGTGGGAATATTATGTATTCACAGTCAGTTACAACAATGACAGGCAAAGAATGATGGACAAAACGGTAACTGTGTGTAAACTATGCTCAACACGAGTATCAAACATCGGTGCTAATACTTCTAATATTCAAACTCATTTGCGGAGACACCATCCAAACGTGTCACTAACCGGAGCAAAGAGAAAACACAAGTCACTGCATTTAAGCAGCCGCTAAGTGTCGATAGTGAACGGGCAAAGCAAATTACTCGCGCCATAGGGTTTATAGTTTATAGCTTCTGATTTGCTGGTAATTGAGCCTCGTTATAAAATTCCATCTCGCACTCATTTCTATTTAAACTTCTAGTACCAGTTATCCTTTCCAAAAATAGAGTTTGGCCTCCGTGTCCTCTACATCAAAAAATAAAATAGAAATTGAAATTATTTTCTTTCTCCATGTATCGCAAATGTATCGTATCGTGGAGCAAAAACAGCAATATGTATCGTATTGTGAAATTTGTGTATCGTTTCACCCCTAGTAGGTTTGTGTTTCCTTAATGTAATGGGTGTTGAGATAACATTATCTGATTTTTAAAATCCTCAAATTTCAAAAATTTAAATAAACATTAGACGTGAAAAAACATTTTCCCCTTGTACATCAGTACTATTAATAATTTGTATTTATGTAATGTTTCAATAACTTACAATATTGCAATGCTTCTTAAACTTAAGGTCAACTTAAACTTTACAACTAAAGTTAAGTTTTCTAAAGTAAAGTGAAGTTTTAAAAGTTTAAAAAGAGTTCTTTAGATACTGATTACAGTCCTTTTAGGACACCACAGTAACACCACAGCACTTAAAACCCACTCTGACTGAGAAGCTACCACCAAGATCTTCAACTTTGTTTGAACTGAGGTGAAAAATTCTATGAAAGTTTAGAAACCACTCAGAGAAAAGCTGCTGACAGATACATTAGTTACCCTTGCAGGAGATGAAAGCCAGGACAGGATAACGATACCCCCAAGAGCCACAAACGCAGTAGGAGCACAGCGTGTAGTGCCATTCATGACATTTTGATCAAAATGAATTCAGAAGCGCTAAATTTCAGAACAATTTACATGCTGCTGTTTTCAAGTGTTAAAATGTTTTCGATTTTAAAATGTGTTTATCAAGATGACAATCAGCTGGTTCCCAAATTACTAACTCTGGTAACTCTTACTATTTTGGGGTACAACTTATTACTTCCCACATTCCAAGTACATGTGTTGGGTCAACTGGTCTCTATAAAATGCCCCAGCATGAGTGCCCAGTTATTGTAATCAGTCCCAGTCCCACAGCCGGACAAAATGGGATGGTTTTGTCAGAAAGGCTCCAAGCAGGAGCAGCAATTAGAGTTTGTTTAATGCAAAGCAAGACAGTTCGAGGAGGACTTTGAAAATGTTGTCCTCACAGAGCCTCTGCAACGTCACTTACACAAACAAAAATGTACTGAGAGTCAGAGAGAGTTTTATGTACATTTTCTGCATGTGTACATACAGTAAAGCAGTCTTTAATTCAAGCCACATGTTTAGACGTGACCTCTGGGTATTTAGATCTCACTTTCTCTGCATGTTTAAAGACTGTTTATTTGTTTAGTTGCGGTTAATACTGTTTTCTGCCTCACATTATCTGGAAAATAAATAAATGCACATGTACTCCACCCCCTAAAAGGTTTACTATCACATTCATTATTCAGTGATCACTTTGTTTTATCCGATGTATATAAAAACATCAGCTTGCATTTACACAGTCTACAAGCTTAAAATGCAGATGAACAAAACTGAAATGACAAAAATACTTAATGTCCCAGGACTGTCAGGACACAACCCTACCAAGCCCTGTAACTGAAACTACTAAAAAGCATTGCTGTACCTTTCAATTAAAAATGTACTATATATTCCACATATATATTCCTTTAAACTATTAAAATCACTATGAAAACATTCATCATGCATTAGCTTCGCCAGTGTTAGAAGCTCTGTACAAACAAAAACTGAATTCTGAATTAAAATTAGAAACTGATCTGCTAACTATATTTAGTTGAGATGTGAAACAAAAGTAATGGGCCAAACAAATAGTAGTTTGGGATTTTATCAGTATTAAGATATTACATCAGCATGCTCAATTACTCGCAAGTGCTTTGCTGTGATCACATCATTATACTTTGGACAGACTATGTGCTGTGTGTTAGGTGTATCATATACATGTGAGCCATTCTTGAGTTATGATACACAAATATATGTAAAACATGCCCAATACTGGAAGTCCATCTGATCTGTAATAACACTTAAACACGTGAATCACATTTAAACTGCTGCTCGACAATTAAGAAAATAAAAGCTTAAATCCATATAATCAAATTGATTTTCAGACAAACAAAGGTACCACACTCAGAAATACTGTTCTGTTCTGCCCTGCCACTGTGGTGAATATCTTTCCAAACCCATGGTTCCACCCACCACACCGACTAAAATCTCAATTATAAGGACATATTGGTGATGTATTATTTGGCATGCTATATAGTAAATTATTTTGTGGTTTGGGACGCTGCCTCAAACGTGCTCATCAATGCACTAGTCTCATCAGTGCCAGCAAGGAGTTGAAACTACACTTACACTACCACACCCGTTCACATGTCTTTATTGGCCAATCACTGTGAAGCTATTGTTCAGTTAGAGTAACCTTATTCATTTGAAAGCTTCAAAAGCCTGTTCTAAATGGAAGCAAGAACCGTCTTAAGGAGAACATATAGGCTGCACCTGTTTCTCATTTCCTCTATTCATTCTGTCTCACACAGAGAGAGAGAGAGGGATGCACACACAGAGTTACTGACTAAATCTGACTTTCTGCAGTTATCGGATTATTAAAGTGCATGTAGTCTATCCTCACACTTCATGGGGTCCATGATGCCATGTGACCTAACAAGGGGTATGGAGGAAAACCGAAATGGGTAAACACCGAAAACCTTCAGCTGAAGATGGCAACCAAATGTGGGGAAGCAAAGGCTTAAACTCCGTGATCTCTGAAAAGGCATAAATAATGTTTAAACAGAGGTTGTAAGGACAGCTAGAATGCAAGCACAAAAACACACTCACAAGTGCAGAATAGTGAAGCAGATACAGAGGTATTGCAAAGGTATTGTAAATAGCAAAGGGTAAGGAAATGTGGGACATTGTGAGAGGAACCAATATGACAGAAAATGATTACCTCATCACCAAGGGTCTGGGTTGGCAAGGTGCGAGAAAATTTGAAGAATGTTTTTAAAACAATTTTAATGGTAATAAAAATTAGAAAGTGATTTCTAATTTTGTCACCATGTAGAAAAATGTCACTATCCCAGAGATGTTCGACAAGAGATCTGTAATCACTGAATGCATTCACATAATCCCATAACTGCAGGCAATCAGGTTTTGGCTAATCAGATAAAAGGATGGCTACATTACTCATGACTACATGAGAATAATCCGATTTTATAAGACTTTGTAACCAGCCATTGTTCTCACAAATTAATTTGATGTAAACTTCAAACATTAATAACTAAATAATACAATTATAAAGATAAAAATCTTAATTCCCTGAGCATGTGCTCTATTTCAGAGTTTACCCAAAGATTTTGGTAGCTGTTTTGCAGATGCCGCATTGCATTGAGTTCATTATCTCAATTAAGCTCTGACTGTATTAAAACTGCATTATAAAACAGATACATATTTATAAATGCCATAGTGAGTAAATCAATCCCGTAATTTTTTTATCCAGTCATGCTAACCTGTCAGCTGGATTTCTTTATTGGGCTGCGTCAGAGACTGAACAAACTAGGCAGCGTAAGTATGTGATCTGCGACACTGTTCGTTTTTCTGTTGAATTATTTCTGGTCTTCTCCTTTGATGTGCTTTTGTTTTACGAGCATGGTTTCCTTGTTTATAATGTTTGCCTGTTTTTGTCCTTAGTCATGGTTTATGACTATTTTCTGGAAATGTTTTGGAAAGACATTAATAAGAAGCTAGTCAAACTGTCTCTAGCTCCAGATGGGGACTGGTCACATAGCATTATATTTATAGCAAGACAAAACACCAAAAATCAAATACAAATCACTAGTTAAAAAAAAATTAAAAAACGTACATTGAAAACAATTTAAAACATGCATTATGAATGCAATTTTAACAAATACAAAACTGTACCTCTGATTTCTACCACCTCACCAAAACTCGCTGAATTTGGTTCTTGAGACATTTTCACTGGAAAAAAGTGTCTCGGTTCTCATAGTTTGCTTGGAACAGTTGTTTAAACCTGTATGAGCCGCGCAACTCGTTTCAGCCAGAACTCAAGTCATGATTCATGATTCACAATTCAGTACACAATAGCTCTCTCTCTCTCTCTCTCAGTTCAGAGCTCCATTGTGTTTATCCTTTTTGACATCTACAGTAACAAATTTTTACTGTATACAAGTCCCCATGGCTCCTAAAATGGTTAAAAACAACAGTCCCCCGAAAGGAAAACAGCAGCTGAATCCTCTAGGCTTTTAGGCTGCAGTTAGCATTAGTAGCTAACGCAGAGTTCACCCATAGAGTGAAAGTGTTTTGCTCACATTAGCTGTTACAGATCATTCAACTGATGTCCGTGGAATTTTTTTTTAAGTTTCATACAGCCTACATTTGCACTGTAAACATGTGCTGCTGTTCAAACTGAACAGGTCTGCACTGCCTGACACAGGGGAGTAAAGGAAACAGGGTTTCAATTACTTTCTCATCCTTATTACAGATTTAAAACATGTTTTAGAACACAAAATCCATTTAATCTCTTCTGCACCCAATTCCTTAATCACAACCTCTTCCATTTAAATTTAAAGCAGCTGGGACAAAGCCACATGCATGGGCATTTAACTACATTTAATAGAGCGTGCAAGACAGGCATTCAGCAAAAGGAGTACATAAATACTACTTAAGTGCCAAACATATGCGGATGAAATTTAAACCTTTGTACCCTAAGCCCTTTTTGTTTGCCATCTGTGTTCATCTCCGCTCTCCCCTCAAGCCTGTCAAACAAAACATTAGCAGAGAATGGCCTTTAGGTATTTTTTAGATGGATAAAAAGCAGTACATTTCTACACAATTCAACAATTATAGTGTCTCCGTATATTTGGAGTACGAAGAGAATACACAAATTGCACAGAAATCTTACAGAGCTGAATAGAATTAAAGTAAAATACCACCCTAATATTAAAATACTGGTAACTAATTTTTGATAAAAGTATGCTGTAATCATGAAGTAAATATTAACCTATTTATCTGCAAATAAGTAAATAAATAAAAATAAAAAGAGTACGCTGCTGTTTGAGTTTGCATGGTGAATGTGTTAGTGATGATAACATTATTACATAAGATATTAAGAGATTTTTTTTTTATATTTCAGATATACACAAACTAACACCTGTGCACATTTAGACTCGTTGGTTAGTGAATGCAGTACATAGATGGACTCGCTGCTGGCATGTGTTCAAATCTAAATGACTTACATAGCTGAAATAGTTGTGGTATTTAAAATTATTCAGCGGAGGATTTCTGGCTTTTGGCTCTGTGGAAGTGTGCTACGATCACTAGTGTTTGTGGTCTCGAGTGTTTTCAGAAACTGCTTCTACTCAACTTTACATGGAACATAATTATTATAAAATGGCCTTTCCTCAGACGTAAAAATACACAGACTACTCAGACGTATGTGCGAATCACTGTCTGCAGGATTTTTCCACCTCCCCAGTGCCAAGACAGAATCTCAGACCAGACAATACGATCCAGATGTGCGTCCTCACAGCAGGAAGTTGTACTGAAGAGATGACCGGAGTTGAATACTGTAATTTTTGTTCTCGGCTGTGTTTGGGACTGAACACTAGAAAAGCTCAGTGTATTCATGGAACAACTCGGGCGATTCCCAGAAAGTATCCATTGTTTGTCATCTGTTATCAGTTATTCTATTAATCCAGCCAACTGATAGATTGTAACTGATAGATTTTCTAAACTAACTAGGTCTGAGGTTTCAGTGGGAGTCTGAAATCAAACATTTGATTCTGATGATTCACTCTATTGTCACTAAGTCAACTTACATATATTTATTGACTTGGCAGACACTTAATGACTCAGCTCTTTCAAGCTCTTGTTGGCCATCCCTCATTGTGGTGTCTCACACTACAGGACTAATCCTATAGTCTCATGTGCATGCTTTATTCATTTGTTTTGATTTATTGCATCACCATCAACAGCCATTCAAGACAGAAGCAAGGTTACATCGATACTAGTCATATACATTCCCACCAGGCCAATTTAGAGTGACCGCTTAACACAACGCATTTCTTTAAAGAGTAAATCCACATGGACACAGGCAGGACATACTAACTCCATACAAACAAAATCAAATTTGGGATCTCTTTCATATGTAAAGCGACCGTGCTAAGCAAACGTACCACCGTGCCACCCAGCTTCATGCTCACGTTGCGAATAGACAAATCCCACCTCTGAAAAGCTGCCACTGTTGGGTAAGAATCTTGCATCAGCCAGCACAACTGATTGCATGATGGATAAGAGTGCCTGCCAAATGCTGTAAATGTAAACAAGTGGCAGACTGCGCGTATCGGATCATATTCTCACCCTTCTGATATCTGACCAAGTGTTTTGGGACAGTATCGGCTCGATACCAATGCCATGGATTAGAACAGGACAGCCTTTCTAACCTAAATCAAGACTTTTTGGTAGTGCATGTAAACACACTCAGCATCAGCCTTATTAAATTGACAGAGCTGCAAGAAGGAGATCTTAACTTTGCTAAATATTTGAGTTGCAGAATTATCATCCCATGTTATTTAACTTAACATCCCATAGCTTAGACAGATTAGGTCTCTTTTTCCCCCCACAGTGAAATATTAACCCACCTTGTCACAAATGAATACAAGTCCTTAAATTCGGTGCCGTCTGCTATAATGTTGAGATCCGTGATTTTTCTTAGGGAGCTCTCACCATCCTGCACAAACAAAAGACTGATTTACAAACACTATTTAGAACTAATTTAAATTTACTGCAAAAACTATATTCTGTACAAAACTCCACGTTTTATTTGATATTAAACAGCTCTGGACCCTGACATTCTATTATTCCATCATTAGTCTGATTAGTCCTAACCTGGGTCCATGGTTCCCAACCTTGGGTGACAAGGGGTGTGAGTAAAATTGTCTGCTCTGAGAGGTGCATCTTAAATATAATTTAAAAAATTATGCGCTCACTGGAACAAAAAATAAATATAAAATTAGAAAGTCTTAAAAATACTTTTTTAGCTAAATGTTTAGCTGTCTTGAGAAGAGAAAAGAAGTCAAAATGAAAAAAAAAGAGGGGGGAAAAAAGCTATAAAAGGAACCAAAGTGAAAAGGAAAAAAGCCATTAATTATGTTCATATTTGCCATTCAAAGGCTGCAATGAATCACTTTATTCTTTTTCTTTGTGTGTGTATGGGCTGGGGGTAGCACAGCTTAGATTCTAGTTAGGGGGACCGCACCCACAGATAAGTTTGGGAACCACTGGCCTTGGTGGTTGGTTTCTGACCAGCGTAATGTATTCCTTAGCTGTGGAGTTTGACTCCTTGAGCTTTAACTCTTATTTTCCACATGGACAAGATGTAAGGGGGCGCCAAAAAGGGAGCCAGTCCATCACAAGGCAAGGCAGGGGTTGCTATTGCAGTACCATGGGATGATCTCTAGACATGATCTCTAGTCTTTCCCTCAGACACAGCCATAATGCAAATCCCTGTTGCAGGGCACTCAATCCCAGGTACCTGCTTTAGAGGGCTAGCGAACTGTTACTGTGCCATCTGAAATGCTGTGTCACCTACTTAATCATCCAGCTTCATCTACAGATGCAAAGGACACAGCCATGACAAGGCCAGTTGATTGACTGTAAAAGATGCTTGTAATTACAACTAAAGGTCAGTCCTGATTTGTGATTGAAAATGAACGCAATTCTCCAATGGTGCACTTTAAGATTGTACAATTCTCAAAAACAAAGAATGTCATGTAGGCTTTTCCACTATAGGACAATTATGTGGTTTTATATTAAATGAAGGGATTGAGATGCCAACCAAATAATAAGAAAAAAAAAACCAACATATTTCCACAATCTGCTATATTCAAAGAATAAACATGTGCTTTAAAATCATCTCTTATAAACAGTGCTAGTAAACACAGTGAAGTTTAGAAGGCTTTAGTCAGTGTGTTAGTCTAAGACAGTGGTGTTTAACTGCCCTCTACTGCTCACTACAGGGATTTGATATGGAGGTAAAGGGTCAAAACCAAACTAATGGAGAGGAAATATCTCTGTAGGTAAACAAACATGCTGAATGTAAATGCACCAGTTGTCATGCTGTGCTCTAACTCTTCTCTGTGCACAGATGCCCATGTACTGTGAACTCATAAATATGAATAATGATCTATTATGTGTATTCAATATTTACTTGTTACTGTAATGCCCAACCTGTCCTATTAAGATCAATAAAATGTGTCTCTACCAATAAAAAAGAGCTACTGCAGTATAACCAGGATCATTTATGGACATAATGCATTTTGGGAGGGCTGAGCCACATTCCTAGAATATACCAGACTGCAGTAACTCCCTCCATCGGTTGGACGTTAGGACACGATGTGCCTCCAAGGACCGCCCACTAAGGACCCATTTTATAATCTAGTTGTTTTATAATTTAGTTTATTTATTTTATCACTAATTTGAATTGTATTATTAATTTGTTATTGATTTAAATTATTTACCTAATTTTGCAATAATTTAATATACTTTTAAGTATTTATTAATTAACATCTAGGCCACCCATGGAGGATGGGTCCCCTGTTGAGTCTTGGTCCTCCTGAGGTTTCTTCCTACCACTTTCAGGGAGTTTTTCCTTTC
>JAUZSU010026951.1:0-10546 GCA_034780255.1 Parotocinclus maculicauda | reverse complement strand
GCACGTTATTTGTGAAAATAAACACCCTTTGTTCTGCATCCTCGTCTCCTGTCTCCTCAGTAGAGCCGTTTCTGACATGTAGGTTAAATACATTTTATTTTTAAATTCCTTGTATTGATACCACATAGTCCTCGAGAAATTGAAAAGTGCTGAAAAATAGTTTTATTTTTTTTCCTCTCTCCCCAGTAGATTCTTAAGTAGGGAAATCCGAGGAACAAGTAAATAAAAAAGTCTGGCCTTACTCTTCATGCTCTCATCACTTCATCGTGTTGGAACCTTTATGAGAATAAACAACAGTAATTGCAAGTCTGTTTATCCTCCTGTCTTTTAATGAACACATGTCCCACTTGTTAGGGTTTCTACCTCATGCCCCGGAGTTACCCGCTTGTGACGAGGCGTTTAGCCACCGCCACAGTAGCTACATGCTTGCTACCATTACTATATATTTATATATCAGTTTTGTAGAATGTTTCTTTTCCATTTGCATTTCATTCATGTCAGTATCTTCATTATCACCATAACAGTGAATTTTGCCTAGGCTACTATCAACCACTTTCAATACATCAAGTGAAAGTCAAACATTACCAGGTATTGTACTTTGTTCGATTAAGCACGCTTCAAATGTTTTATTGCTTTAATATTTGGTTTATTTTGTGCGTAAATTCTACAGACAAGATTCATTAAAAATCATGTTTATCTTACCACGATTTAGCGTCTCGGATACGAGGTGTCTAAAAGAGACGCGGCGCCATATTCCGGGTTTATTAGCGCTATGACTCGCGGGTGCACCGGAAGTGGTTCTGTGTTTGTTTTTTTTTAATTATTATTGACTTGTATAGACTGTTAAAATAGGATTGGCTATGCCGTCTAAAAGTATAGAAAATTATCGATGCATTGTCTTGTGGTGTGGCTTAATCGCACGGCCGTGTTTGCTTGTATAATGTCTGTTTATGTGAATCACCCCTGTGGTATTCCCGGGAATGGTATGGTCCAATTCAGGGGTTTGATTTAAGGGGGCTGTTTTGAAAACTCTGGGGGGAGCAGGGGAATGGAGAGACGTCTGTCTTTCAGCTCCCGGTTCTGTTAGTACCGAAATATGGTTCCTTCTCTACACAAGTTTGTGTTTAGTATTAGTTTATTGTTTTTATTAGTATGTTGATGTATTTCAATGTTTAAATAGTTTTAGTTTTTCTTTATTTTATTGTTTTGTAATTTTTTTCTTGTTTACATTCTGGTACATAAATATCCAGATTATACCTGCCTATGTGCCCTACTTGGGAAAAAAAAAAAAAAAATTCCCATCTTTCATGCTGATTTCCAGAGAGCCTATTTTTATCTGTGCTCTAACCACCTCGACACGCTTATCCTTAACATTGCTGTTCTCGCCGATTGCCGTTACAGACCAATCGGTGAGGCGGTTTATATCCAATGCTTGATTTGCGACCTGATGACGAACAGCTGGTGCCCCCGGTACTTAAGTGCGGGTCCTAACATTGTTCGTGACCAGGTCGTCACTGCACCCGCACACCCGACCACTGGCTCGCTAATGCACATGCGCGCATTGAGATGCGCCCCAGGTCGACATAGTCGCACTATACGTGCGCCCGAGCTCACGCTCGCCCTCTGCTGTTTCGGACTACCTCTGTGCCTCGCCATTTGGGAGACGTCTCAAATCAGCGCGTTATCATGCTCTCTGCACATATCCCCCGTTTTGCCACTTCGGGCGCCTTTCGCAATCAGTTCGCACGTTGCTCCCATTCAGGACACAACACAGTGGCGCGCCTTTTTTTCCTTTTAGTTTTTTTGTGTTTGGGAGCCTTTTGGCTCCGCCCTTTCCTCTTTTTAGTTATTTCTATATTATTTCCCCATTGTTATTATACGTCGTGGGATTCCCTGGTCCCTGCATACTTGGGTCCTAACACATACCGTAACACCACTAATCTTTGATCTAACTTTTCTTTACAAAACATGTCTAAGCAAACAGTAGTTATAGGACAGTCATTCTCCTTTCTCTTGCTAAAGTGATTTTTAGAATGAATTACACATTATAAAATCTGCTCCCTGTAACAGTGTGAATGTGGAGGGAATTCCTGTAGAATAAAGAAGTGACACTAAATGAGATGGAATTCATAATATTGCACTCTGGTGTTGAGTAAATACAACACTGGTTAGTATTGAGCAGTGTTAAAATTTAACTCTCCAAAACAGTCAGTGTGTTAAAGAGAGAGAAAAAAGGAGTCTTAAAATTTCAATATTTCAAAAGTGAATAAAAACATCATGAGGAGCCATATAGAAATAGGTAAAGTGTTGAAATGATTTATGAAATATTCAGAACCTTAACTGTAGGCCAGCAGCTCAGAACAGGTTTGATGTAAAGGATGTATGTGTAGAATATGTAAATATAAATCTTTATTTGCATACAAACATGTCACTATTACAATGATAATGTTTTGTATTAATTAAATATGAAAGAAAAACAAGGATTATAGAATGCTTAAGACTTATTTATTTTTAGTGATTGTAAAGCTTTTAATGACAGTAAACCCCTAGAATAATAAATAAATCTAAAATGTCTTCTAACTTAAACTTGCAATTCATATTCATATTTAAGAAACTACACCAAAGCACCTGATTTAATAGAAAATGGAAAATTGCAGAGCCACATTACCTCATCTCGTTACTAATAAGCCAATCAGAAATAAGCTAATAGGTTAATTAGCCAGCATGTAAGCTAAAAAGAAAATAAATCAGAATCTCATGCTAATTGAAGCCGAGTCATGGATGTCTGCAGATCGGCGCCGTCTTACTGCCTCGTTTTGTCCACCACAGATCTGAGAGAGGAAATCAAAGTGGCTTTCAATGACAATGTGATATTTAATGACATAAAACAGTATTAAACAAATACAACTATATGAAGCTTTCTAACTGTTTTCATCTTCTTTATTGATAATAGAATGTGCTCTGTACTCACTGGTGCACAGTTGTCTCCGTTGTTCAGGCAAAGGTGGACCTGGCAGTGCAGGAAGATTTTGCTGGAGTAGCCAGTGAAGGTGAACATCTGGAAGGAGAAGTGGCTGGATGTAGAGACTCCATTCTGCAGAACGGTCACTGTGTTGTCGTTAGGGTTGGGACAGCTGGATAGAATGATGTAAGAGTTAGAGCTTTGTAACCATGAGTAGAGAATGTTAAAGCTTCTAAATTATGTTTAATCCCATAATCTAAACATGTTATACAAAATATAAATAAAAAAGATAAACTTAAAAAAGGTTTTAATGATTTATTTTACCCTGTGGTACTATATTGTATATAGTAAGCTGAGAAAGTGTAGTTCTTTACCACTTAATTAATGATATGTATTCTGGTTGCACTGGCTTCTCTGATAAGTACTGATTTAACATAATTAACCCTGTTAATTAAATTAAAATCCCTAAATTATTAAGCTCTAGCTGTTCTTGCTTATCATATGAAGAAATGTTGCTCATCTCAAGAAGAGCATTTAGACAGTGCAGGTCCACTGTTCATTCCAAAGATCAGAATTGTAAAGGGTTGTGAAACTTAAAGCAAGAGACTTTGGACTGGTCTTCTGATTTCTGATGAGATAAGTGAAAAAAACACTGAAAGTTGTACAATATGGACAAATAATTGAAGATTCACTGTTATGTGGGATTATGATTATGATGTCATCTTCCAAATGACCTACTGATTTATCATACAAAGTATCTGTATATAGATTATCTGTATATAGAGTATCTGTATATAAAGTATCTGTACATATAGTAGAGTATCTGTACATATAGTAGAGTATCTGTATATAGAGTATCTGTACATAAAGTAGAGTATCTGCATGGACGGCACTTTTAATTATGGCCTGTTCGATACGTTCTCTTACTCGTTCGTGATCAGGTCCCAGCGAATGTAATAGTCAATGTCATCAACGGGCGTGGCCCAGCAGCTGTCCAGCACAGTGACAATCTGTTGGTTGTCAAATTTGTCCACTTTCACCTCTATATAGAGCAACTGGTTCACCCCCAGTGTCACATTGCCTGCCAATGGAGACTGGAAACCAGAATCTGAATAAGGAACCATGTGGATGGTATAGTTGGCTTCAGTGGAGAGTTCCCTGCTGACCACACTGTAGATAGAAATATACAGATATTAAGAACATGGTAAACGTCTTAGTTCTTTAGTTTATATAAATGTGGAGGCAGGTGCAAGGTAGTGACCTTCCTGTAGCTACAATGGACATGGGCATGGAGATACTCTGGATGAGAGGGTAAATGCAGGAGAAGGAAATGTTCAGCCCTCCAGATCGGCTGATCAAATCCGCAGGTGTGGAATTTAAACTGACAGTGTTCCCGTAGATGTAGTGTGTGCTGTTACTCTAAGAAATACAGAGAAAATTGTGTGAGAAAATAACAAATTTCAAATAAAGAGCAGCCACAGCTAAAAGACTAGAGTAAATCGGACTGGTGTGTTTATACTACTACTACTACTACTAATAATAATAATAATTCAGTATAACTGCTGCAACACTGACATTGCACAGAATTACTATTAAAAATACACAACATAGATAAACATTTGTAGACATCACTTGTAATTATTGAGCTCTACAATTTCTAATATAATTTTTTTATATTAAACAGAATGGGCTGTACTGAGACCCCAGTGACTCAGTATGATACATTTATAGGTTTCTGCTTTTAACAAGTCTGTTTATACAGAACCTTGTAATTGCACTGGAATCCCAAAAGTGAACTAGGGCTTATTTTATAACATCAGAAGCTATTTTCTATCCTCCCATCAATGTTTCACAAACTAGTGGTGAGACCTTTAGAAGAACAATTGCTGTTGTAGCAGCAAAGTTGGAGGACAAACTCTATACTAAATCTCATGGTTTGATGTCATTTTTGTCTGTCCATACAGTATCTATAAAAATAGTGATTATTTTTTTACCTGCAGGACTGTTCCACACACGTGTTCATTACTATCAAAATTAAAGACCAGCCGGCCATTCTCAAGCGTTCCTGTGCAGTTTGGGTCATTGAGATGCAGATTTTCTGGAGCATAGCCAGCACTGAAGATTTGACAGCGGGACAGAGACAATGATCCTGTACTTCCGTTACATGTTGTTGTGGCGTCTGAAGACAAAGGAAACAAGAAAGCAAAGTAAAATCAGTTCCTACATCACATTTATCCTCATTAGAGATCGTCTAGTCAGGGTCGCGGGGGTTTCCTGTGCCTATTCTGGGAGTCACTGGATGTAGGCATTTATATTCTCTGGACAGGACACCAGTTCATCACAGGACTGGTAGAGGTCACTGTTACAGAGCCTGGTCTCACCTCCCTCAAGCATGTTTAATTCTGAACAAATAAGACAGCTGGAACTTAAAATTAATATTTACAGTATAATCCCATTTATTACATAAACTGTTGCTTACTTTTTTGGAAACTTCTTATGGGAAAAGTTAGAGTGGTCAGACTGCTTTAAGCTGACACTTTATTTAAGGCTATGATTTAAATAAACAGATAAACAGTCTGTACAACTAAAGCAGAAACGCATATCAGAATACACAACATGTTACACTTTGAGGAGAATGGGCTACAACACGATTGTGAACGTAACACTGAGTAATTTAATTATATATATATATATCTAGCTTCACTAGCAATATACACACATTTGCATCCAGCTATAAGTGTGAGTGGAAATACGTAGAATACCAGTAAAATGGTTAGTGAGTGATGGATTCTAATCCACATAAAATGACTATAATAAACATTTCAAGCTCAGTAAGAAATAATTTTAAACATGTACCAAAAGTGTCAGGGTTTGATAGATTCATGTTTGAGGTGCAGGTGCAGCCGTAGACTCCATTTTTCTTCTCACATGTTTCCTCTGAAGTGCAGTTGAAAGAGTCACAGTTTCCTGAGGAGACTAACAGAGAGACACCATCACCAGACTGAACTCACCTTCAGAAACTCATAACACACTGACTTACACAATGCCTGTATTCACATAAACTAACTCCAATACATGGAAGTGAGATCAAAAAGCTTCTCTTATTTGCAAATGATCCAGGTTATTTTTAATTTTGCAATATAACTTTCTGATGTTCATTTACAGATATTAAAGGCGATTGATTAATCTATAGGTCGACTGGTAATCAGTGTTAAACAATAACCAAGTAAATAAAATTATTTACTCTACTTTTGTGTGTGTGTGTAAGAGAGAAAGAAAGAGAAAGGTGGTGTGTGTGTGTGTATGCGATTGTGTGTCTGTGTGTGTGTCTTTCTTACTTTTTACTCTTTTAGATTGTCACTGTGCTGGACTACATTATATAAAATCTGTAATTTCTTTTATTTTATTTGTGCAAGGAAGCAATAAATCAATCAGGGTTTAGTTTGCACTTTGTTTGGAACTTGTGCTAATTAACAACATTCTGTTAAAAGATTATTCACCTAAAATAAGTTGCTTAAGCAAGAATCTTGTTATAAAAAAAACAAAAAAAAAAAGATAATAATGATGATGATAAAGATGATAATAGAACATTAAAACCATAACAAATCATGGTCATTTTAGATCCGATACTTAATTACGTATGAAGGCAAATCGTTTTGTATTTATATTCAAGTTGAGATCTAACAGGAGGGTTTCTAATTTTACTGGGGAAATATTTTAAGTTGGTATTTTTATCTTTAACTGAAGTACGTGGTTTGTGTACTTTGTCCACTATTTTTAGAAACGCTTTCTACTGTTAATTGATGATGAAAAGTTCGGTGACTTTAGCGTTTCTTTGCTTCTCACTAGTATCTAATTTATTTAACGTTGCTCTTCATCATTAAATACCATTAAATGACAGACACATCAACATACGAGGTTATTTCATAATTAGTCATATATAATCTGGTTGGTGGCCAATTTATCATAGTCAGTTAACCTAATGCATGTCTCTGTAGTGTGCAAATAAAACCAGAGAACCTGGAGTAAACCCAGGAGGACACGGGGAGGACATGCAAACTTCACACAGAAAGGATCCAAGTCTCTGCATCGTGGGATCAAACCCAGGACTCTTTGTAAGGCCACAGTGTTACTGATCCACCATGCTGCCCCAGGTGATGTTATAGAAAATCTAGTAACTAAAATCAGGTGTAACAGCAACCTAAACAGTGATCTTATACACTCTACTGCTAAAGTTTAAGATGACCAATTATCACAGTTTAAGAAGATTCTTTTTCATGTCAATCTAATGAGAAATAAAAGAAATCAATTCACCTGAAGTCCTCTCGTCAACTTTAAAAGCCCAGACACCAGGCTTCGGTGTATTAGAAGAGAACAACAGCGCTGTATTATTCTCAGCTGGAAGCTTTACAAAATCTTGACCCTCCATGCGATAGCCAGCCTACAAATAAAAAAGGCATTAATTTCTTAGACACGTCTGATTTTTTTTTACCTTTTGTTTAATTTGTTACACATTCATAATATAAAGCATAGATTTTTGGATTATTCAGAGATAAACAGTGGGCAGTAGAATAGGTTGTACTGATACCCCACTGGCTCTTAATATGCTACTTTTATAGATTCCTGTTTCCAACAAATCTTGGAACAAGTCAAAAGACTTTACCAGCTTACTCAGATCCTTACCTACATCAGACACCTTGTAAATGTAATGGAATGACAAAAGTGAGCCAGGGTTTATTGTCCAACATCAGGAGCTAAACTCACAGTCATGTTTCAAAATATAGGGGATAGAGCTTTAAGAAGAACAAATCCTGTTGTTGAAAGTTGGAGTTCGTGCTCCATAATACTCATTTATTGATGTAACTTTTTACTGAAACAGAAATCACCACCTCCCTCTCAGAGAATAAATCCTCATATGCTGAAACGTTTGACAACGACACCTGGCTCGTACTTTTTGCACATCTTGCTAATATTTTTGAGCACCTCAACACATTAAACGAGTCTATGCAGGTTAAAGGACAACATTTTTGAAATGTCAGACAAAAATGCTACATTCAAGAAAAAGATCACACTGTGGGTAAATCATTTATCCAAAGACAGACTGGACATGTTTCAAAAGGCTTGCCAGGAAGCACAGCAGCTGAACACCACGGCCAAAAATGACTTAAAAAAGGTGCATCAATAAACTTTAAGCTCAGTTTGACCACTACTTCCTAGAAAGACATGGAGATAAAGTTAATGCCTGGATACGCGACTCAACAGTAACATGGAAAGCATCATGTTAACAAGAAACAAACAACATCAGATGATTGAGCTGTCATGTGACCAGACTCTGAAAAAGAGATTCAGTGACATAAACCTTTCTCACTTCTGGTACAGTGATGTAATGGATGAGTATCCATGTCTCACCACTTTTGCAATCAAAACGATCCTATCATTCAGCACAAGCTATCTTTGTGAAAGTGGCTTTTTTATCTTGGGCCAGATCAAGTAAAAGCAGAGAAAAAAAGCAGAGACTGTGAAACTCTGATCTAAAGTAAAGTACAAACCCAACTGTCTTACTGACTTCCACAAAATACAGGTTAAATGAAAACATCTTGCTTTGTAGCCTTATCTATTTTATGCAGTTGTCATGTTCTTCCTCAGTTTCTTTCAAAATTGCTCTTAAATTAACTTTGCCTGCATTTGTATGTTAAAATGTATTTAATGACCATGAGAAACTGTAGGTCCTGGGCTAGACCTAAGCTAAATGTTGTAACTTTACATTTACAGTATTTACATTTAAGTTTAATGTAAATGCAAATGTAATTGGAGTTATCCACTATTGATAAGTTCCATATATGTATTAGTCATTACTTTACTCATTGTATCTGTGTAAAGAGTAATCTCATAAATTTACATTTCAGTCACTCCTAACCCATGTTAATCTCTACCAGATAAGGGGAACAGCATATAATCTTGTAAATGCTTTATTTAAAAAAAAAATCATAATGTTCAATTTCAAATAATTGTTTGTATACGGTTTTTCAATTAGCAGAAACAGAAAAAGTTTGCCGTAAATGTGTTGGGAATAATGTATAATTTTGCACACAAACATACAATTTTTTTTATTATTAATCAATAATTGTAACGTCATTGAAATAATTGTAACTGTAATATAGTTGTGTTATATTAGTTTGATAAAGGAAAAAAAAGTAGATGTTATGTGTTACTGCATTGTGTTAACAAAAACACTGTTGGTATCGGGTTATTCTTATTTGTGAGAAGATGAGCACAGTATCAGACTGATATTCTCTACCAATATTGATTATTATGTGCCATAATACAACCCCAAATCAGAAAAATTGGTACAGTATGAAACATTTAAATTAAAACTTATTATTTACTTTGACTTCTATGTCATTGTAGACAGTATGAACTAAAGATAAGTTTAATTTGTTAATCACCATCTATTACTGCATTTAGTGTCTGAAACAGATATTAAAAAAAGTTGGGACAGGTGAGGTCAATAATGTGATTATAATAATGATTTGGTACAAAAACAGTATCCAGGTTCTTTAATGAGCAAAGGCGGGCAGAGGATCTCCAGTTTGTCAACAAATGTGTGTGTAAATTATTACATAAAAAAAACAATATACCTCAAAGAAATATGATAAGGGATTTCCATATTTCACCTGTAACTCTTTTTTCTGTTTTGTCTTGCAGTGTCTTATCGATAAGTGCATGGACGTCCTTTTGAAAGATGTTTGTGTTGCTCTAAAATATTAATTTACTTCTTTGCTTTAATGCTATCATCACTGAATTGACAATTACTTTTGCCAAGGGACTGCCCTTTAATGGTCCTTTTTGTATTTGATCCAGAGCACACAGTGTCTACTTGTCACCTCAGAGGCATTAGGGATGGACCATCACACAGTGGAAGCCATGTACTCCAGACCAAAAACAGAAAGGACCATTCAGATGATTATCAGCTACCACTCCAAAAGCCAGGGTCCGTCATGGAATGGGGTTGGGTCAGGGCACTTGGCAAAGGTCATCAATTCTATGATAGCAGCATTACAATAACATTTTACAGCAACAAATTATACCTTCATGATAAAATCTTTCAGAAGAACGTCCATTTATCTTTTAAAAAAACAAGCTAAACCAGAAAAGGTTAGACAAAAATATGCAAATCAGTTCCGGTATTTCTTTGAGGTTCATTGTTTTAAAATGTTTAAATAATTTTTTCACCAATTTATAGACTACTGAATATCCTTTTCCCAGCTCTGCTTCTTAAAGACTCAGCATTTTGTGGAAACTGTTTTTGTACCAAATAATGATTATAATAACTTGTTGACATCAGGTGTTTGGAATCACGTCATAAATTTAGTTAATGTTTTGCAGACCTGAAATGCAGGATGGGTGTTTGTTAATAATAACTGTAATTATATAAAAGTCACAGTGCACATGAGTAGCATGTGTGTTTTTTTTCTTTAATATTTCTGATTTGGGGTTGTACATACATGCAGTGTTGTGCCAGTTCACAGCTTTTCTGAACTAGTTCAAGTTCAGTTCATACATGCTCAAAGTGAACAGTTCACG
>JAUZSU010026940.1:0-10546 GCA_034780255.1 Parotocinclus maculicauda | reverse complement strand
GGATTGAACCCAGGACCTTCTTACTGTGGGGCAGCGGTGCTACCCACCGAGCCACTGTGCTGCCCCTAGCATAATATTTTGTTTCTAACAAATTGATTTTAATATGTTCTATAAATATCTTCTCTCTGTTAATATTTATTTAAATGCTGTTTATTAACTATAACTATAAACTTTTATTTCTTAAGACACTTTTGTCAATCCCGCTCCTACGTCCTCATCGGCCACACCACAGCCACGTACCCCTTTACTGGTTCCCGATGCTGCCAGCATCTGATGCTTTTCTACCAAGCTAAACATGCCCACATCAGACACATAAGGGTTGTGACTGGACCCCGGCTGATAGCTTCTACCCATCTAGCTTGAGGCATAGCTCGACTAGACCTAACGATCATGAGTGATGGTCATCTTTAAATGAGAGGTAAAGGTCCTCCCGTTGATGACTTCAGCCACCTGTACGGTTCCTTCATGGGAATCTTAGTTGAACTGTATATTTATGCCAATGGAAGTCCATCGGCATGAACGCACATTACAATAGTACAAATCCACATTTGGATTCTTTGCTCTAAATTTATCCTCAGTTGTACTGAATAGTATCAGAGCAAATCTGGCCTGGTTCCAACCACCTGCAGTTATCGAGGCATTACACACTAACTAATGAGCGTCTTATTTATACAGTAATTACACAAGGCACAAGAGAGATCCACACGATTTGCACAGTCAAAGATCAGGATACGGTTTAAGTCTGTGAAATAGTTGTTCGTGCTGGATGGCAAACATTCCGCAACCCATGCAGAGCAGACTTCACAACTGTTGGCCATTGGAAGCTTTCAGCTCTTTTCAATGCCTTTTCTGAGGCTGAACCACAGTGTGAAAAGGAACGAGCCTATTCAAACGATGGCTGCTTTTCTGAGGAAACCGACTAAGAATGTAGCGCCTCTCTCGCTAAGTAACTATGGAAACGGGCCCTCTGCATGGCACCGCTTCCACAGGCTCTCCAGAAATAAAACTGTTGGTCTAAGAGTGAGCAGGTAAAGACAAAAGATCCTGGGCCAGACTATTTATAGGTACGAGTTTACATAATATTCACCTTGCCCGCTGAAAGCGGGACGGCAGCGGAGAGGGTGAGCTGGGATTCTGAAGGAGGGAAGAGTTGATTCTGTAGGTCGTGCTGAATGCAAGTGGAGGTTGAGCCGAACCGGGAGATAAAGAAGACCACAGCTAGAGGGAGAAGACTGAAAGGAATCTGTGCGGCGAATGTTTTAGCTGGCGGCTAACACGACTGTCAATTGGTAAACTCCCGTGGGACATCCGCCAGCAGCCCAAGGCGGCAGGATTGCGCTTGACGAGCGTCACCGGACCACCTATCACATCATCCCTCGGCTCGTTGAGGTAACGATTGTTTACGGGCGAGTGAAAAACATTTTAAGGGAAAACAAACAGGCAGGTTTTTAGCCACGAGGCACTGTGAGCCATGCTTTCCATTTTACACCCAAACACCAGTTACAACGTCAGCGCACGATGTGGGAGTAGCGCTGAAGGCCTGATCGCTGGCTGGCAACCACGTCAACGTTCCTCTACGTGTACCCAGGACTCGCCGAAGCAGTGCAATACGGCACGGTCTTCAATTGAATCATTGCGTTAAGTTAGTGTGCGGCTCTTGTGTCGGCTTCTTCACAACAGCGCTAGAAGTTAAAGCCTGGCGTCACATCGAGCATAACCAAACAGCTCCATCTAGCCCATGTGTGTGGCATGACGTCCCAGTTCAGGTCCAGGCAACGTTAGTTCAGACAGCTCCTCAATAAACCATTTGTTTCTCTTTTCAATAAAGACAGCAGGTTCTGATCAAATCGAGCAAGGCACTGTTGAACATCTTGTCCGTACCCTTGTGAGCGTTTGAAGCCTACACGCTCTGCGTCACTGCATTTGAAGTTTGCCGTGAATCACAGCCGCATGCACCTTCCCTGCTTTTGGGTAGAGAGCTTACAGGCTACGCTTCCCATCAAGGGAACACTTCTGAATGTTTGTTATTACAATTTCATAGTCCCACTATGAGAAAACCCACTATGAAGTCACAACATGTTGTTTAAACTTATTTGTACTTAGTCAGATTTATTTCTACACCGCTTTTTAATTTTTTTTTTTTACAATGGATCATCTACAAAGTCTTAAAAGAAGATTTACAGTTTTCTCTTCGTAGGCCCAAAGCCCTGATCAAGCAAGCATAGGGTGACAGTGGCAAGGAAAAAACTCTAAATGTTAATAAAGAGACCTTGGGCGCCCCAAGACACAAGCATAATGGTTAAAGAGCTCCCCTTATCTGAACAGCATTTATCCGAGCTGATTCCAGGAATAAGGTATGGTGGATATGGTGATGTGACTGTATTGCGTTATTAATTATTGTTTAATAATATTACTTTATTAATAACCAGGAGTGGTTTTGTGACCCTCACTAATCTCGTGTTCACACGGTCCAGAGCTGGAAATCAGATCGCTTTCATTGTGCTGGACTGGATTGAACGATTTGGAGTCAGGTTGACTAAAAACCGGTTTAATTGACCAGTTGGGGATCCGCTCCCCAGTGGATTGATTCATAAAAATATAGCCCAACTGCTCTGCTCGAAAAGAAGACCACACAGGATCAGGAGCTCATCAATACGCAAATGGAGCCCTTCTGACTCATCTATTTATGCCTGCGCATTAACTGCCACTAATGCCGTTTTGGCTATTATCCCATTGCTCAGTGAGAAAAAAGTCTTTGGAAAGTGTGAGGGATTGCGCAACGGCTGCTTTAGTCACACCAATAAGCCACGTAGTACAAAAGATAAGCTGTGCACTTTAAACACCGATATTGCAGTCAGGAGGTTCGGCTTTCTGAGCTGTGTGGATGCAGGTTGTGATTATTAGTGCGTTCCCTATACCTAATTGCTCCCACGGTACGTTCCTCATGAAAGGTCAAGCACTGTGTCAGTCGCTCCAGGCTCTATAACCACCTCGCTGCTGAAAAACAGGGGGAGAAACAACGGTGACACCCCGGTTACTGGTTTATGTGACTCAACGTAAAACAGCCACTTTGACGCAAAAGGAAGTGATGTCTAGCGGCAGGGCTGCGGAGCAAACCATACAACCAAAGTGTGTAAGCATTAAGGAAGGTGAAGTTTAAACAGGAAGGAAGTTAGATTTTAAACAATGACCTAATTACAGGTAGTACCATCATTTCACCGAAAGTGCTATCACTTTTTTATTCACTGGTATTTGTAGTTGCAGTAGGTTATGATCTTGTCCTCGTCTCAAACTCATTTGAACGTGTCATCGTCGCGGTCTCGGGGTAAGGTGGACCCCAATATGTCTGTCTGAGGTAACACTGGACGACTTTTATGAATGAAACTTTTTTTTCTATTGTTATGTGGTAACTTCTGATACATTTTCAGAAACTATCATCATCACTTTAATTTGAGTAAGACTATAATATTAATTAATTCATTATCTTCTGCTTAATGCACACAGGGTTGCAGACCAGCCAATGCTCAAACGGCAACTCTGGGCACAAAGGAAGGAACAACCCCAGACGGGCGGACACACACACACACACACACACACACACACACACACATTCACAGACTAAGGGCCACTTTAGAGACACCAATTAACCCATCACACATACCTTTGGACTGTGGGAGGAAACCAGAGTAGCCGAAGTAAACCAACGCAGACACTGGGAGGACATGCAAGCTTCACACAGAAAGGACCCAGGACGCTCCACCCTGGGATTGAACCCGGGGCCTTCTTTCTGTGAGGCAGAAGTGCTACCCCCCGAGCCCCCGTGCTACCCTAAGACTATAATTAAATATAATATTATTTATTAATAATTAAACAATGAGCCATGAATGTAAATTTAATTACAATTTCATTTCCAATGTTTTTTCCCCCCATTTTTCATTGTTCCTTAGGCTGAAAAAAAAAATCTTAATCTGGTCTTGTCTCAGTCACACTGGTCTTGAACTTAAATCAAATTATACACAATCCAATTTAAAAAGAATGATCGATTTTGACTCGGCAGTGATCCCAACTAAAACTAGCAGGGAACAGGGGTTAGACAATGAAACTGAAACACCTGGTTTTAGACAAAGGTTTTTTCTATAGCAGCCCGGCCGTGTATATTGACCCTGTGGATCCAGACGGACAGTTCTGGTGGTAACAGGAGAGTTGAGGAGCACATTTAATTCTGCCATGATTTGGGCAGACGTGGTTTTATGTTTTTTGGATACAATCCGGGTTAGAACCCGAACATCCCTTTCAGACAGCTTCCTCTTGCATCCACAGTTAACCCTGTTGGATGTGGTTCGTCATTCTTGGTGGTATGCTGACATTACCCTGGATACCGTGGCTCTTGATACATCACAAAGACTTGCTGTCTTGGTCACAGATGCACCAGCAAGACATGCACCAACAACTTGTCCTCTTTTGAACTCTGGTATGTCACCCATAATATTGTGTGCATTGCAAAATGTTAAGCAAAACTGTGCTCTTACCCTGCTAATTGACCCTTCCACCAGGACTGGCCACCAGGCTGGTCCAATTTAGCCATGAAACCTCCCACACAAAAATGACAGGGGTTTCAGTTTTCATTGTCCAAATAATATATTCATCAGCATATTATGTAATCACTCATTGCACAGTTGCAAATATTAAAGTAGTAGTGGAAGTAGCAGTAAATAACTTTATTCATAGAGAAGGTCTCATTCCATTGCATGTCACACACACTGACATGCTACGGAGGCACAAACTAACCTAATGCACATACATAACCTTTTGGAAAGTGGGAGGAAATTCAGGCAAACATGGAGAAAACACACAATCTCCACATGGGCAAGGTCAAGTCTCTGGAACTGGAGCTGTGAGACAACAGCATTAACTACTGTGCCGTGCCGTGCCGTGCCGCGAATTGTTACAAGGATGATCCTCTTTCCGCATCTAATGCTAGGGGACTAGATGCCCTTCCAGACACTTATCTGTACTTGAGGCCGGATCTCCACTGCCCAGTGGCTGGGTTATTTTAGTGAACACAACACCCAACCTTCACGTGGCAGACTCATTCCAGACCCAGTTTCCAACAACTTTTTCTAACCACTGAGGCATCGAGGTTGTGCCCAACAAAAATTAGATTATATGAAATTTTTGTGACTAAATCCGACTCAATAGCTCAATCTCAATATTTGAGTGTGAACTCTCAAGACTTTCTATATAGTTTATCTAAACTGCTCACAAAAAATAGGGAATATTTCAAAATTAATACAAGGAGGATAAACTGCTGGACCATCTGATCCTGTTTATGCCCTATCATTGTTACTGTGTTATGGTAGTCTTGGGTGACCATACACCCTACTGAACAGTCACTGTGTGGTACAATCATCCAGTTTAACATTCTTCTGTTCTCCAGTATCAATATGTCACTTGCTACTCAGTCACCATAATTTCAGTTTGCATCTCATTTGCATAATCAAACAACTTAATTTGACTTTATTAGCTCTTCTGATGATCTTGTTCAAATAAATAAATTAAATGTTTCACAAATATCCCCTCATTTTGTGAGCATTTTTGCGGTAGCTTTACAGCTACTATTAACAAAACATAATTACAATACAATTCAAATGTTAGTAAAAAAAACCTATTCCCATCTAGCTTCACTTCAAAACCCTGATTCCAGACAAATAAAACAACGTCAAATGCATCTGGGGCCATTTAAACAAAGCTATTTTGATGCTTTTTGAAGCAAGCCTTTGAATTAGAGATTGGTTTCTTAATTTGGCATTCTGTTTGTGTAGTTGGGTCACAGACTCTATACTAGTTGCATTTACGTGTTTAGTATAACAGGAATACAGAGCTACGAAAAAGTACTGAGAAGCTAAGCTACAGCGTGTTCATTTCTAATCCTTAAGATTATGTTAAGAGGCCAAAGTCAAATATCAACCAACTCACTCACCTTAATGATCAACAGGCAAGTGGTGACGAAATTAACTTAAACTGCAAACACAATGTCAGCTATAAAACACCTCAATTCGCTCGGCATTGTTTAGCTAAATAACGGTCCATCAATTTAGCCAGGCTGCTAGTTGTTTATCGATGTTGCTGCAGTCCGCGCTAAGCTAGCGCTGTAACCAAGACAACGAAATTAGCGTCTTCTTCTTTGAACGAATGGGGGATGGCAAAGCGATATTGTGGAGCATTACCGCCATCAACTGTACTGCATCAGAGAGTGCCTTCTTACTGTTTTTTATATATATATATGCTGGAAACTCTGGGTCACACATCTACACAACACACAAACTCTGGATCACACATCCACATGACTCACAACTTAATACTGGACTCTGAATCAGTACGGACTGGTCTGCAACCATCACTCTACAAGTCTATGTACTCATTTAATTTGCTCTACTGCTGTATTTTGCACTGCATGTGTCACTTTAATCAGAATTTTTAATCTTAATTTTCTTATTTTATTTTAATCAATATCAGGGATTTTAGAAAATAATGTGTACAAACCACTATATATACACACTACTGCATATGTCACTTTACTTCTGATGTTAATATCAGGGACCTCTATAAATATACATACGCAGACTTCATACATATAATAATAATCCACTGCTACCATAATAACTTTTTTATATTTTATACTTACTGTTTATTGATATTTACATCATGTTTAATGTTTATTGTTGCACCATGGGTCTGAGAGTAACGTAATTTCAAGCCTGTGTATGTCTTGAACATATTGCAGATTTGACAATAAAGTTGACTTTGACTTTTGACTTATGTTTCATTCTTGTAAAGTGTCTGAGTTTTATTAAAAGCGATGACAAACAATAAGTATTATTATTATTATTATTATAATAACTGGGGCAGCACAGTGGCTCAGTGGGTAGCCACCTGGGTTCAATCCCAGGTGGGGGGTTTGGGTCTTTTCTGTGTGGAGTCTGCATGCCCTCCCCATATCTGTGTGGGTTTACTCCAGGTACTCTGGTTTCCTCCCACAGTCCAATGACATGCGTGTTAGGTTAATTGGTGTCTAAAGTTACATTTATTTTATTTTATTATATTATTTATTATTGAAAGGCGGACTAACACTACTGGCAAGTCAGTGTAATTTTTTACAATTTCTTTCAGCCTGTGTCATTTGTAACATAATCAAAATCAGCTTAATCTACTTAATAATGTGAAATGATTATATATTGCACTCTATACTCATTCAAACTAAAGAACAATGCCTTTACAATATGCTAAAATTATATAAATTGTGTATTTTTAAATTGTGTATTTTTAAATTGTGTAAATTCATAAACTAATTTTACAAATCTCAAACATTTATCAAATATTAGACAAAAACATATAACAAACAAACAAGCAAACATACCAGATTGTTAGTCTTAAACTTATAGATGATATCCAATGCAATCATGCCACACCCGCAATGCCACAGTGCAGCAGAGCAGCAAGTGACATAGTCATGATGAATCACGCAGAACAAATTCAAGTACCCAGCTTTATCTGCTTTGCTTTGTTGTCTGAATATGGCACATTATAAAAGAGAAAACAAATCTGTATAAAGTTGTGGCCCTCTGAGGTAGAATTCTGACATTTCTATGAGAGAATAACAGTTATGCAGCAACAGCCTGTCAAAAATATACATATGAACTAGCATGCTGCTCAAGCAGTGGCAGTTTTGTTCTACAATGTAAGTTTTTAATAAAAAAAAAAATTATATACTCTACTTATGTGAGTCTTTGTGATTTATTTATAATTATGTCATTTTGTTTAAGAATGTGCATGGTAGTAAAAGTAATACTATTTTAAGTTGAGTTGGATAGAGTCCCTAAATTTCACTTTACATTGTTCCAATATTATAACTACACTACTCACAAAAATGAGAGGGTATTTCAAATATGAAGAGGATCCCACAAAAACTGCTGGACTACCTGGAATCAGTCTGGAACAAGTTGGGACGAGGGCATGTTTACCATTGTTTTAAATCACCTTTCCTTTTAACAACACTTAGTAAGCATTTGAGAACTAAGGACACATTGTTGAAGGTTTGTAGGTGGAATTATTTCCCATTTTTGCTTTATGTACAACTTCAGTTGCTCCATTGTCATATTTTGCACTTCCTAATGTGCCACACATTTTCAATGGGAGACATGTCTGGACTGCAGGCAGGCCAGTCTAGTACCTTCACTCTTTTACTATGAAGCCACGCTGTTGTGATTTGGCATGGTCTTGCTGAAATAAGCAGGGACGTCCCTGAAAAAGATGTTGCTTGGATGGCAGCATATGTTGCTCTAAAACCTTTATTTATCTTTCAGCATTAATGGTGCCTTCACAGATGTGCAAGTTACCCACGCCATGGGCACAAACACACCCTCATACCATCAGAGATGCTGACTTTTGATAACAACCCAAACAGTCCTTTTCCACTTTGGCCCATAAGTATGGTCAAAAAGAACAAAATAACACAAAGACATAGAATGTTCATTTAGGAATGTTTAATTGTTACAAATGACATGAAAGTGTCGTATGACCCTGTACTTTAATTTTCTTTACTTCATCCAGTTAGGCCTCTGCTGTGGCAGGGAGCTCATGCAAATGTGGTGCAGATATGGTCGTTGGATAGTTTCAGGAATTATTCATGGTCTGAAGAGTGCACTTTGCTATTTAACAAACCTACCATATTAAAGCTTTAATATGCAACCAAAAGCCAATAGTAAAAATTGTCAGTCTACTAAATATGAACAAATATTGCATAGGATAAAAGCCATGCTGTTAAGTATGCATATGTAAAAAGAGTCATACATAGACAAGGTTTTGATTTAGCAAGTGGCAATACCAATTTGGAATTTGATTTGAATTCTTAAGTGCATTGAAATGAATAACATTCATATAAGTATGAATATCTCCAGTGGCATGACACATAGATAATTTAATGTACAATATATGTACAAATTAAACAGTACAGGACATTGAAAAGCCCTTATCCATTATTGAAGCATATAAGCTAAATAAATAAAGTGAATAAAGCTGTTAAATAAGTATGATCAAATCATAAGTCACCTTATCAAAAGGTAAGCAATGAAATGCTATACTGTACAAAACTGTCATACCTTGGCCGTTTTGGTAGTTTTGCTTACACTGCAACTGTGAATGCTTGAACTATAAATATTATCTACATGATGTCAGTCTTAAATTTGCAAACAAAAATCCCTATCTTTATCAAACAGTAGCATAATATATTGCATGCACTACACATCTCTATTAGCTGATATAATAAAGAAAAGGCAGCGTGAATAAAATATACATAGAAAGCACAATCATGCATTTGAAATGATCAGTGTATTCACACCATTAATAATAATGTTTCATTCTCATCAGATATCCTCTTCACAACACATTCATAAGGCAAGCTTTGTCGTTTGTGTTTCACCTCACCAATACTTCTTGCATAATCCCAGTATGCCTTCTTAAGCAATCAGTTCCTTAATGTTATGTTCATGGGGTCGTGATATGAAAGCCTTCATCTGAAAGAAAGTAAAAATGCAAAGACATGTTTACTGTTCAAAGGCACATCAATAGCTGCTCAGATGTTCCTTTTGGCACTATCTACTAATCACTTATTGATTTTTATCTTTATTAACTTAAATTTATTAAGTTGACATACTTTACTTGTGGTCAGCTCAATTTGTGTTCCTTTGGCGTAGGTTTTTGTCTTTGTGGTTGTTAGTTGAATTAGATTTCCTGAAAGATGATAAGTGTAGCAATCAACATGTCAAATAAAACCATAATTGTATAAGACATAATTTATCTACAGTAAAAATATTTTAAATAGAAAACCATGAAGTACAGTCGAACCCCACTATCCAAATCAACGTATGCGGGATTCGAATCACTAGATCCTGCTGATGTCTGTCCCATGTGGGTGTTTTTCAGCAAAGGAGCAAATGTATCCCTCCTTTACACATCAAGGAGGGCAAATAAGAAAAGCCCCAGTTATGCTTACATTACTGATAACGAGGGAGTGACTAAAATATACAGGAGTGAGGCAGGAATCGTCTGATAAGAAAGCATGGAAAATTGGTCTCAATATCCAAATATTTGCTGTCCAAACTCTTTTTCGGGAACGAGGTACACTGAGATAGCGGGGTTAGAGTGTATATTAGCTCAAGTGGGTAACTTAAGATTGAAAACAACTGTAACTATGTTTTACAATATGTCTACAGATTTAAAAAATGTAATTTTTTGATAGTTCTGTTTTGTTACATAATAAAGATTTAAAAACATTAAGACAAAGAACATGATGAAAAATAGTTGATACTTACATTGGCCCAGCTGTTTCATCATCTTATGTGGATTAGAAGAGAAAACATTCCCATGTTAGTTTGGGACCATGGCATTCCCGTGTCACAAGCAAAAGGTCATTATGAAGACATGTCAGATATGTTCTAATTCACTGTTGTCTATCATGCATTAGCTCAAAGAGACAATGGCGCTATAT
>JAUZSU010026929.1:0-10547 GCA_034780255.1 Parotocinclus maculicauda | reverse complement strand
GCAAATTTATTTTTCAATGAACAAAGTTGGTAAGTAACAGTAGTTCTTGTTTGTACGTTCGCTATACGTGTAAATCTCACAATAAAGGTTTAATAAACATTTAATATGTTATATAGCACGTCCCGTCTTGTAACATAGGGCATGTTTGTTTAATTGGGCCAGCCGATTATTAGGACCAAAACGATCGCGTCCCGATGTGGTCCCATTAACCGGATTCGACTGTATATAATTACAGAACAAAATGCAAATGAACTAATTGCTGATTGCTTTCCTCATTTTGTAGGTACTGCCATGCTCCCTGTGGTTGCATTCCCCTTTGAAGATTTCTACATTGACACACACAATATTATTCATCATCTTAAGCCACAGGTGCAACATGTTCTATTCTACACAGGATTGCTGTCTGTTGCCCTTGGTATTGGGGGTATCCGTGCTATCCTCTGCCCATTAGGAGCAAGTCAATTTAAAGAATCTGACCCATACCAGATACTATCATTTTTCAACTGGTAAGGCCATTCTCTACGGCAATTTACCTCAAATAGCTGTACCATCTATTAATATAGTACTAATTACAATAATCTCATATATGTTTGTGTAGAAAATACAATAATTGTATGTATTAGATTTCTATAATGTTTAAAAATGTACAAATTTTTTTTTAAAGTAATAAAACTAAAAATTGCACCAACAGGCTCTACTGGTTGGTCAATCTGAATTCCACAGTTGTCTTCTTGGCCATTGCATACATTCAGCGATCCATTGCCCAAAATCTGGGCTTTCTCATTCCCTTCACTTCAGTACTCTTGGCTCTCATCGGCATACATATGGTCCGCAGCAATCTCATCTTGCATCCTAAGAAAGGTAGGTTAAAACGTTTTAAAAAAAACATAACAATCCAAGATATCATCTAGGCCACTTAAACTAAACAGATATTGATATTTGATTTCTTTGAATCAATTGAAGCAAATATGTCTCAGACTTTTATTTTCACTGTATGTTCAGGCAAACAAAACCTGCTTTCTGTGGCTGCCACCAGCTTTGAAAACAGTAGAAAATAATTTATTTCACATGCAACAATTATGTATAAATGCATAAATGCCTGTGTTTTGGGGAATGGTTTTATAGTAATCTCTGAACAGGGGACCCTTTCTTTAACTGTAATTGTAACTGCTTTATTAGCTTTGTTGTTGTTAGATTTACATTCTAAATATTTTCTGTTTTACCCTACAGGTAGTTCCTTGATGACCACATTTGGGGTGTTTCTGAATTCCTTACATATGTGCTGCCTCCATTATCGTCATCTGAGTGGAGATGTAACGAGCCGGCTTGACCGTGCCAAAGAGAATAATGGAGGACGCTACAGTGAGACCAGTGTTGAAAATGTTAAGATTTTAGTGAAGCTATTTCCTCTTTATGGATTGCAATTGCTCTATCGTACTTGCACCACACAGGCAAGTGTGTTTGTTGGAAATAGATTTGTTAGACAGTAATGTCAATGTTATATGAATTAAAATGAACTGCATTACTGAAAACTAGGGTATTAACTTGTTTTTAACTGATTATATTAGTCATACTTTTTTGGATTTGTTTTCTAAATGGGCAGCATGTTAGCATGCTTTGTGGTCCTTTTTGTGTGGAGTCTGCATGTCCTCCCCATGTCTGCTCTGGGTACTCTGGTTTCCTCCCACAGTCCAAAGACATGCGTTTTAGGTCGTTCGGTCACTCTAAATTGTCATCGATTCGGGGACTTAATGGCCTGCCTGCCTAGCCAGCGAGGTGGCATTAAAATAATGGCTAAAACACCATTGCAGTGGTGTGACAGGCAACGTATACAAGGCGTCAGTCAAGGTGATCAAGGTTTTCTAAATATATATTCAAAAATAATTATTTTATTTTATCCATGTCTCTCCGTAGGTTCCTTCAGGATACTATATACAGATTGTGCATTCAAACCTGAACTTGAGTGGTTTCTTGCTGCCAATAGCAGCCATGAATGTGATTGGTATTGTGCCACTGCTAATTTTAGCACCACTTCTGCTACTTGTCAGCGCCTGCTACCAGTCGTTAAAGAAAATACCTCCCTCGCCAGTCAGATTTATATGTATGTATCTTCTCTGTAATGGTTCTAAAGCTGACCAACTTGAGCAAACACTACGACTGCTTTAATAGATGTTCCTTCGTCTTTTCCAGTAATGGGACATGTGTGTGCCGCTTTGTCTGCCTTAGCTGCAGGCATTTCTGAAATTCACAGGAAGAACTTTCCTCAAGTGGAGCAGAAACTCTCAGGAACAGTGCTCCAGGTGTCCTCAATGACCTGCTTTCATCTTGCACCTCAGTACATCTTACTGGGTATAGCAGAATCTTTTGTCACACCAGCATGTAAGAATCAATACTTATGTCCAACTACTACCAATAAGAGAATTTATTTAATTACAATAATTACAATAAATTAAATTTATTTAATTTAATTCTAATTACATCTACAATATTACATTACATCACCAGTTGCACATTTCCCTGTTTTCTGAATTTGCTCAGGCTCCCTCATAACTTTCTGTCTGGCTCCCAGCAACCTCAGAGGGATCGCTCTCCAATTCCTTACGCTCTGCTATGATGGAGGTTGCTTTTTAGGTGCTCTTCTGATTCAGCTCTTGTATCTCGTGTCTGGTGGTAGGTATACTTAACCTGCAGATCCTTTAGTATTTGTAGAACTTGAATGAGTTTGGATAATGAAAGCATGCAGGTGCACATTGTGACTGCACATACCTGAAACCTCTGATCACTCTTGATTTTAGGAAATTTATATCCAAATAAATTAAACGATGGCAATATGGACAGATTTTTCTTCATTTTGGCAATGTTGATGGCAATTAACACACTGGTGCTCTGGAAACTATCTAGCAGGTAGGCATTTTTTACATTTTCTTATGTCACATTTGGTGTCATGCACAGCAGGGATATTACAATAAAGGCTACCACATATGTATTAAACTAAAATAATAACCTACATGCAAGTTAAAAAATAGCAAACAATTGAAATGGGTCTCTGAATAAACTATAACAAAAAACAAACAACAAGCAATTGTCTAGGTTTTTGTAGTTTTTTTGGAAGTCCATTCCAGGAACAACATAAACTGAATTTATTTATCCATAGAACTAATCCTAACCTTCTTAAACTCAGAAACTCTTAAATTCAGAATCGAAAGGGGGGGTTGTGATTATACACGGCAGGAATGAACCCAAGACAGAGGGTCAGTTTTCTGTTTACAGGTGTGTCTTATTACTAAAAGGAATGTTAACAAAACATCTGCAGGGAAGCAAATGAGACATTACGTATATTTTGCAGATTGTAATGCACTACTGCCATTTATTTACAGAAGAAAATGGCAAGTGCAATGGTTTGAGCATCCTGTCAAACAATATTTAGTAACAGCTACATAAAATGTCTAGACGTTTCTTGTAATCTGTAATCTGATAACTAAAATCTGTGTTTTGATACATGTGGTAAATTAATGTATGTTTTCTTGAGCAGGTACACAGATCTGAGTGTTGAATTGGATAAACAAGTCATGCAAAGTCATCTGGCTGAGAAGCTCATAGAGTATAAATCATACCTCCGATACTACGACACAATGGAGCACTCAAGATCTTTACCAACCGATGAAACAATCCTGTAACTTACCTATGATGTTCATTACTATATTGCATCTTGTGTCTTCTACTTGGGACTGGGACTGGGACTGTAGTAGCCTACTGGTTAAGGCACTGGACTCTGGACCTGAAGGTCCTGGGTTCAAATCCCACCCCTTGAATTGTAAGAATATATCAGTTGTAAGTCGCTCTGGATAAGGGCGTCTGCTAAATGCCGTAAATGTATTGTTGTTATTGAAAAAGTAACTGTGACACTGGCACTATGTCTATGTGATCTAAAATGTGCAATAGCATAGTGCATTAAACATATTTATTGTAGTGTGTATTTAATTATGTATTCTAGCGGGTGAATCAAAAGCCACAGGACACCCTGTTATTTCGGAAACAAAAGGGAAAATGACATATCTGAATACCTGAGTAAGGGATGGGAAGGCCTATATTTTTGAGCATGGTCACCATCTTGAAAGCCACCACATTGGATCAAGGGCAAGTTTTTCCATTGGGAAGGTGATCATGTAGCATATCAAAGAAGACCAGAATCAGAAATTGATTGCTGCAATCAGATTTGAAATATCTCAAGTTATCAACACAGAAAGTTCAAAACTTTGGTTGTTTGTAACATGTAACTGAAGAATGAATTGACAATTCTGATGTCCAGGGAACGCAGCTGTCGTATCATTAACCGCAGACTTCAACACCCAGAAAGATCCACCAATTTCATACAGCACTGTTGCATCCCTCATAGCCAAATTCAGAGAAACCATGACTGTGGACGACAAGGCAAGTAGTGTTCGACCATTACCGAAAACAATGATTTTGGCAGCCTTTGTGTCTATGTACATGATGCCTGTGACTGTGACTTTTGACTTTTGACTTGTGACCCTGTATTGCAAGCTTGTTGTGAGTGGTTTATGATATAAATGCCTTAAATGTGAATGAACCACTTTATGTTTTTAATAGTTTCTTTATAATAATGAATAAGTGAAAAGATTATTTATCCAGACTACTTCTTCAATGCATTGTGTAAAATAGCTCATATAGTGCTGATCTACTAAATAAAAACGTAGTGTCTGCCAAGTATGTCAGAATTATGTTTTTGTATGCCTTCAGGGAGCCAACAGCACATGGCACAAGTCAGTAATCAACCCTAAAAAAGGATCCATTGCAGATCACATATCCACAAATACACACTCTCCTTCACTCCTAATGGAGCACGTTAGAGAAGTGGAAGAAAAGCACATTACCCTGTTGAAACCCACACAGACATGGTAGAAACATGCAAATTCCGCAACACTAACCACTGCATCATCATGCCATCTCTTGGATTAAAATGTTAAAAACAACCAACAAAGACTTTACAAAGTGAAAAAAAATAGGTTTTACTCTCAGAGTAGTTTAGTTTTATGAATGCCTTTTGCTTTTAGCTAATATAGAATGATAGGCAGAACATTTTTTAGACTGCATTTTTTGTAACTACCAAGTCTTATTTGACCACACGGGTTAGTATATAGTATATAAGTATTTGCCAATATTGATTCATCAGTTGCTTAATGTTGGCATATTATTATGAAAATTGTTTGTATTTCCCAATGTTGCTCATGTTCATTAAGCTATCGCTAGAGGTCTAATGACCAAATGGCTGGCACGAGGGAGACGTAATGCACAAAATATTGGCTCAACATAGATCCAACATAATTAGCGGTGCTAACAGATCCATAATGCTTTTCCACTTCCAGGTTTTGTCCTGTGTTGATAAAAAGCATAAGGTGTGGTTTGAATTGTTGTATGCCTGTCAAGTTTACAGTATGTGAGGTCCACGTTCCATATTGGTCTATGTGGATTTATGCAAGGTAGTCCAGATTAACTTGAGGGAACTCACATTGAGTTGCTGGTAAATCTTTTTTTTTTAGCTTGGTTATGATTAGTGTGATAAGCATGATCAGCTGTGATTTCATTAAGGTTGCAAGGAAAGTGTCAACAATTAAATGATCAAATATGTACAGTTGTGTTAACATTTCCTTGCATACAAATGCGTTAGAACACGTTCATCTCAAAGACAAGTTTGTTCAGAATCAGCTATTTATCACAAATCGACTGAGTTGATTTTGTTAACTTCTTATACATTCCCGTAACGCCAATGCCATAGATGTCAAGAAATCATTTTCATATACAATCTATGGTCAATGCATTTGCTTGTAGAAACTGAGTATCCATTTACTTCAATGGAACTGCATGGAACAGTTTTTTTATTGCCTTGAAACTCGACAGCCATTGGATAGATGCCATGCTTTTTTGACAGCTATTTGTTAGATAGTGCAATGCCTCAGCTGTACAGGTGTAGAAAGGAGACATATATAGTAATATCCCAATTACATGTTTACACCACAAACGACACTGAAAGCATTAATAGTAATAATGGTGGTGTTTCAATTTGACAAATCAGTTACATATCAGCTAACTATCCATCTGTTGTCAGTTATTATGTTAAACAAAAACGTAAAGCAGAAAATTCTAGTTTATTACTGTCCAAACATGATTCATCGTGTGGAATCGACTCTCAATTCCCAATGTCTGAAATAGAATAAGAGAATCGACTCTATGGGATCGACTCCCAGCCCTGTTGCGCACCGTTGTTAGTAACGGCGTCAGTCAGCGGAGTTCAGGTAGCTACATCATGGATCTACCAGAACCCATACGGAGGCGTTTAGGAGATTTTTCACGATCTGTTTTCGTGGACCAGAGGCATATACAGCTTTCCCCCGAGGATCATTTCTCATTTTTGAATCAGAGTGAGTCTGTAAGACTGCGTTAGCACGATGGCTTATTTCTACAGTGAAATCGATATCTGTTTCACTAAACGAGTAACTTGGGCTTTAAATGCTCGATTATAAGTCCCGTATATAATCATCCAGGCATATTTTGACAGCGTATTTGGCCAGTTTGGTGGCTAGGAGTCAATGCTTTAACTTGACTATGTTCAGTATGTAGCAGCTCTGGTGGCTCGGTGGTAAGGGCCAGCCAGGGGGCGTTACTCCTTCAATTTTGTACATAATGTAAACGTGTGGTTGAAGCAATTGTAAGCAAATATCCATTTGTGGGTTTGACACAGCTAATTCGTATGTCAGACAAATTAAATGGACTTTTGCGGCAAATATACATTCAATTCAATTTAATTTGTATAGCGCTTTTTACAATAGACATTGTCGCATTCATTGCCTTATCCGCTTATCAAAGCAGGAACAGGGTGCCAATACACATTCACACACACACACACACACACACAGGACATGGAAACACCAATTAACCTAACATGCATGTCATTGGAATATGGGAGACCCACGCACCGCTAAGGGAGGTCCTGCAGATACAATTAAGGGCAGGGGTGTCACTGACCTAATAAGTGTACATTTCCGACAGTCACTACATCTCCATCCTCTTCACTCCAGATAAAGATGTTGTTTCCAGCCTCCCGCTTCAGCTATCACTGTATTTCAACATGTGCTTCTTTCCTCTGTGGTGGATCAGTGAAGTTGTGATGCTGCATCTCAAAGTAATCAGCATTCCCTTTGACTAAACAGTTAGAGTTAAGTATGACAGCTTTCTATATTAATGTAATTAAAGAATTGTGTGGCACCCTTTTTCTGTTCTTTTTTAGTACCCTGCACTCCCAGATTACTACAAATTCATCTTGGTTACTATTCTCATTTTAATGACACTTATTGAGGCTATCAGGCTGTATCTGGGCTATGCAGGGAATTTGCAAGAAAAGGTAAAGATGTCTGTGCTTTATCCAAATGCAAAAACATACCTTGTGATCTCAGGCTAATCTATAACGCATGTCTGCAGGTTCCTGAACTGGCTGGCTTTTGGCTCCTGAGCCTCCTTCTGCAGTTCCCTCTAACTCTGTTCCAACTCTTTAATGACGCTATACTTATTCAGCCCTTGGAAAGAGGAGTTCATATAGTGTTGGCCTTGTTCATTTTTACTCAGGTATAACCAGTGCATCGACCAGTTACAATTTACTTTTTTGTATTGTACGTATTAGGCATTGTTTTTTGTTTTGCAGGCTCTGTCTGGTTTCGCTGCCCTGCGTGAGATGGTCAGGCAAACTGAGAGTCGCTTCCATCTAAACCAGTTTAATGGAATTCAAGAGCTCAGAGCATCACAGCACTAATGCCAGTTATGATAATGGTTAGAGCCAGTGGTGGCTCTGTGATTAAAATATTGGACTGCAGACCAGAAGGTTGAGGGAGAAAATCCAAGCTGTCATTGCCAAGTCCTTGAGCAAGGCCCCTAACCTTCAGTTGCTTGGATTGTAATCTCTTACAGTTGTAAGTTGCTTTTGCTAAAAGCATCTGTCACACAATTAAATACAATACTGTATAAAATAGCACAGTGATCACTTTTGTACAATACAAAAATACACCTAACAGTGAATACAGATTTGGACCTGGGAGAAATAATGATGAATAATTAAGTCAGTACTTCTGGAAAATAACAAACAGTAACAAGTATGTGATCAGATGTTGAAATTTATTTCCACACATTTTTGTAAATAATAAATTTTTGTATGTTTGATAAAAAATAAAATAGGATCCGTCTTAAATATGGCAGTTTTTGTTCATTTTGTTGTTGTATTGTATTCATGTCAGGAGCAAGGTTACATCAATACTAGTCAGACACTTTCATACTGGGTCAATTTAGATCAACCAATTAACCTAATGCATGACTTTGTTTGGAACAAAGGCGGAAGCTGGAGTACCTGGAGTAAACCCACATGGTCACGAAGAGAGCATGCAGACTCCACACAGAGTCCAAGGTCAGAACAGAACCCAAGACCTCTGAGGCAACGGTGCTAACTGCTAAATATGGCAGTGGGTTATACAGTAAATTCTAATGCATGTTGTGTATTATTACATTTTGCAGTAACTCCTGCTATACAGTCAAACAAGTCCCTAGTTTATGGACCAACTCTTGACTCGACTGACATGTTTGAAGTTGTTTTGCCTCTGTAAACATAGCATTTATACAAAATACAGAGACTAGAGTTAGACCTGCATTCTAGGGACTAGAGACTATACTAAGGCTCACATGCTAAATATATGAGTCATACCTTAGACTTGCATGCAGAGACAAGATCTTTGGATTTGTATGAACATCTCTTGGGCGTACCACGTAAATACAGATCTTAATGTAGTGTTCCTGGTAAGTATTTTGAGAATTTTGTTTTTTTAATTAACTTTTAGTTATCTCTAGACAAATACATAGAACGATTGTGGTAGACTAGCGGTTAAGGTACTGGTCCAGGGTTCAAATCCCACCTCTGCCAAGCTGTCACAGTTAAGCAAGGCCTTTAACCAACGATTTCTTGGATTGTAAGTAACAGACTGCAAGTCGCTCTGGATAAGGGCGTCTGCTAAATGCTGTAAATGTAAAATGATTTAGAGTTTATATAAACAGGACATGCTTACTGATCACTGCATATACCTGCTATCTAGTGGTGATGAAATTTATTCAGAACAAATTTGGCATAAGCGAGACACTAAACATTAATCTTAATTTGTTTCCATGATACAGAAGCATCATAATTCATTACACTGTACATGTAAAAAAAAACGTTACACTACAGAATTTATATCAGTGTTGAACAATGAACCATACAAAGCCTGGATGATAACTGTTTTAAGACAATGTCAAATACTTTCATACATAACCAGAGTATATTCTACTTATATAATTTGCAGTGAATATTCCAAAAACAAACATGCTCCTACAAATCAAGTTTCTCTTCTGTATTGTGGAAGAAATTAAGAAATGTCTGCGTTTTAGGGTGGTATCTTCTAGCATCATTGGACATCCCAGTTATACTGCTCACAAAAATAAATGAAATATCCCACATATCTAATGAGCAGTATATTTTCAGAAGTATGTGATCGAGTGACCTTTTTACCCATCGTGGTCAGGAGGCTGTAGTTTTCTACTTTTCACCACACTTTTTGCACACATGGCAACCCAAGGGTCCTTTCTAAAAGCAGAATGAGAGAGGAGATATAGATCACTAGCAGTAGTTGAGTGAGAATTCTATTGAATTGTAAATACTGTTTAAGTAGTGGCTGTGGACTAAACATAGCAGGTATGAGAACAGGAGACATATTGGAGGATTAATAGGCACTGTACTGTGTACCTTCCTTCACTGTTCCGGCTGCCTGATGAAGCTGCATCTTCCCTCCCAGTTAGTAGCTTTTCCACCTTCAGAGTCCTGAGTCCTGCCTCACCTGAGGATATCTCATGTCTGTGGAATCAGTTCATATCATAGTTAATCTTAAAAACATCATACAACTGTTTCAAATATCATAGAAAGTAAAACAATGAATGACAGAAAAAGAATACAAAACCTTCTTTGCTGGCTGTTAGTGCTTCTCAGACGAGGGAGAAAAAAGCGGTTCTCAGGTTCCTTACTGAGCTGCCATGTTTCACTGGAATGCTCAGCCTCTGATACCATTAGACCTACAGCAAGAGTTGCAAACATGGATCATATTGGATTGATTACTAGAAAGTGTCTAAAAGCTAATACTTATAATTGATTTTTTTTATTTCCTAAGCTTGAAAGTAGACTGGATACCAACTGGCTCAAAGTAAATGTTTTCACATGCAATATTTAGCAAATTAAAGAAAACTGTGTCTAAGTCAATGAATATCTAGAATGCTCATTGTGTTTTCATGCTTTCAACAATTTTGTTAACAATAAGTTTAATCTAATTCAGTGCAAATTTACAATAAGCATTGCCTCCGTATTGTTCAGTAACCCAAATGAAAATCATGTACAGTGCATCCGGAAAGTATTCACAGCGCTTCACTTTTTCCACATTTTGTTATGTTACAGCCTTATTCCAAAT
>JAUZSU010026928.1:0-22192 GCA_034780255.1 Parotocinclus maculicauda | reverse complement strand
TTAGATGTTGGCATCTCCACATCATTGCATTCAGTTTTTATTCACAATTTGTTTGGTGTCCCAACTTTTTTGGAATCCGATTTGTACAAACAAAGGTTTTTGTACCAAATATTAAGTGCTTTTAAGTGTGTTCTATTGTATAAATTACTTCTTTCATATGCAAATTAATTATGAAAAAAAATTATACAATGCGATTTTTTTGGATTTTATTTTTAGATTCTGTCTCTCACAGTTAAAGTGTACCTACGATAAAAATTACTCCATTCTTTATAGGTGGGAAATGTGCAAAATCAGTAGTGTAACAAATACTTAATTTCCCCACTGTATATGAACGAAAAACTTTAAACGTCTTTTCAATTAAATATAAGGTTGGAAAAATACAACCCCCTCTTTTGCTTTCCATTGTACATAGTCTAACAATTTTAATATATTTATTGCGCACACACACACACAAACCTTTGAAGGTGTCCTGTTGTATTGGACACCAAGAGGTCTACAGCAGATCCTCGTGAGGAAGTTCTGATGTTTGACCTCTATGGATCAGATTTGTTCATCCAGCACAAATTCATCTGGGGTACTTGGATGTCAAAGCAACACCTAGAACTTTTTCTCATTTCCCAAATTCCTCAAAGTATTGCTGAACTAATTTGTACATTGTGGTAGGATTTAATATCCTGCTGAGATGACTTAGGTTACTGTTGCCATGAAGGGGTGTATTTGGTTTGCATCAATATTTAGGTAGGTGGTACGTGTCATTAGTAACATTCATGCAATACTCGGAGCAGAGGTTTCTCAGCTCTGTCTCGTGTGTCAGTACATAAACGTTACCAGTAACACGTACATTTGTTTTATAGACCAGCAGCGCCATCTAGCGACAAATACAGACTTGAACCGTTGGTTGGTTTAAAAGCTGAACTATTGAATACAGTTAAATTGTTGGTCTGTCATTGATTACATATGGCCTTTTTGGGACACATTGAAATATCCCCTAATTTTTGTGCACAGTATATTGCAGAGATGGGGTGGATTGCAATTAAATCAATGAGGCACTAGACTCAAGACATTTATTTGGTGGACATTGTCAAGTGTGCTACATACCCCTTTCCCTGAGTTTGAACTGTGTCTCACCTGTTTCTGGTAGACATAGCAGGCTGCAATTGCCACCATCGAGGACTCTCCAAGAAAGCCAGCCAATAGAGATCCAACCCCTAGAGTGGCTCCATGCACCCTAAGAGTGTACAGCTCAGAGTTACTGACAGGGCACACATTTATTTTTCCTACTAATATGGCACCATGATTAGGATATAAAGTGCATGGTAATGTATGCTTACTACAATTTACTATTACCACAAACAGCTAATTGTTTGTGCTCATCAAACATACAGCTAGAAGGACTTGAAATCAGGTTAATCAGTGACGTGTATAGTAACAAAACATCAGAAAAGTTAAGGTTTGGAGGAACGCCAACAGTTCTACTCTGAGGTGCTAAGTAACCAAGTACAGTAACTTAGTTACTGTAAAATACTTTTTAGGGATTTTTGCTTTTACTTGATTATATCTGTAACCTAATAATTTGTACTGAACTGACAGTCTAATAAACAATTCTGATTTTAGTGCATGGGGAAAAAGTCAAGTGGCATTCTAACAGTGCCATCTATGGTTTATTTCCACTTTAGCTCCAAGAAAGAGAAACATTGATGTTTTAGAATTTGGTGAAGCCATTTTACGGTTTCAGTAAATCTTTAAATTAGTGGTTTGCCAGATTTGGTGTATTAGAATGTGACTGCAACGGCAGTGGTGGTACAGTGGATGGGGCTGTCACCTCAAACCTCCAGAGATCCTACGTTCAATTCCCAGCCACCTGTGTGGAGTTGGCATGCTCTGAAGGAGACCCATGTCTGCATGGGCTTCCTCCAGATACTCTGATTTCCTCCCACATTTCAAAGCAATTTGTCATATGCAAGTCAATTGCATGTCGTTAATTTGCCCCTTTGTCCCTAATTTGTCCCTTTCTAGGGTGGTTACAGGTTTATAAAATCAGAGCGGCACAGTGGAAAGCACTGTTGCTGTCACATTACAGTACAATACAAAGAACAATGTATACTGCTCACAAAAATTTAATATTAAACATCACATACATTTACTAGTTATTATTAGGTATTTGATGTAATATTAAGGAAGCATATTATTATTATTATTATTATTATTATTTAGTGAGGTGATGTGGCAAATGAGTCATGTACAAAAGCAATTAAAACGCGTATAATAGTTGTGAGAGGTGTAGAACTGACCCCATGTAGGGCAGCACAATGAGGCTGGTGATAAGTACGATGATCCTCAGCACTGAGCTTGGGGCCAGGACAAAGGTCTTCTTCAGGGTCATGAGCCAACCGGTGAGGTGAGCACGCACAGTCACTTTCCGAAAATAAAAAGTAAAGGAAGAGAAAATTTTTTCAGAACAAAGCTCATTGAACTGAATGTTTTCTGTACTATATATTATTCATACACTGTGTTTCGTTAACCTGTCACACATTTGGCCACCTCCTCCCACATGACCTCTTCTTATGACTACGATTATGACTATAATCATTACCTCTTATTACAGTATGCCTGTTTTAACCAGAGCCAAAGGATAGTGTTAAACCTTCACCAGATTACGTAACACAAAATCGTGACTCAGGCCGTTTTACCATTCACTGTTCATGTGAATTTAATCCACTACTTAGGCCAAAGTCCTATATTTGACCATATGTGGTCTATATATAAGTGAAGGGAATATATTTGTACTCAAGAATGTGTATGTCTTTGCTTAGAGCTATGTTTTAGTGTTGTGAGAAGTAGGGCCTTTACCTGGTATAGCAAAGAAAGAGAAGATTCGTAAAGGAGCAACACAGAGCTCTGCAAAAGCTTGGTTCACACCTATGAGGTCCACCAGGATTCGCTCGGACACATTCGGCGTCCAGAAGACTACAAAGCAGAGCTGCGGAAAGACGAATAACACCCACACATATTACTTACACAACGCTAAAAGTAAAAAACAAAGTTTTGGTGAAAGGTTTGAACATGTCTAAAGCATCATGGTGTATGGCTGGTAATTACCTTTTTTTTACAGGTTTTACCATTTTGTGATTTAGTGCAGCTTGACTTTCTACTGGTAAACTCATGAATCAGCAGTCACATTATGAGATAATGCAGAAGAAAGCAGAATATAAAGTCATCCTACCAGCAGTTTGTGGTCAAAGCAGATAATCCACTTCTGTGCGTACAGGCTCATATTTTTAACTGTTTTGCCCAGAAGATGAAACTTGTTTAACTTTGTCGATGACTTACATGATTTACACCACTACAGTGTCAAATTGTTAATTTCTATATTAAATTTTATATCCAGCAGCATTTTTATTTTTTTATTATTAAAAAATTTTTTTTTTTTTTTATTAATTAATTAATTTTTTAAATTTATTTATTTTTTAAACCATAATAGACACTGCAGTGCTGCTAAAGTTATTAAACACCTTAGTGCCTTAGTGTCACTGCTGGACTAAAAATAGTGGACATTCCAAAAATGTCCAGCCTCCATCATCCTGTAGGCAACATCCTGTGAGCACTGATGAAGGAGTAGAGGATGACTAACAAACTGAGCAACAGATGGATGTCTCTGAATTTGCATATACAAGGCAGAAGTGTCTAACAGAGTGCACAGTGCGTGAACGTGTGCTGAAAAACTCTAGCAACACTGATGGGTAACTGCAGTGGTAAGAAGGAGTAAATGAGAGAAAAAATAATTTGTAGAGAAACAGATGCATAACGAGTGTAGAAAAGAAGGCAGATACAAAAAATCCAATGAGATGAAAGTTTACTTTGAGGATGAGATTTTGAACTGATATGGACTAATAGGAGAAAACTTACTTAGTGCAGTTTTACAGAAAGTAATGGAAGAAATTAGACAAAATTAAATGTGTTCCACCACCCACACACCACGAATCTGCAGTGCTATTAAGGAATTCAGAGACAGCATTTAGATACAGAATTCGTGTTTTTTTCAAATATTGTTGAGCTGCTTGCGAGATCATAACCGCAAAGGTGCTATAATAAACGTAAGAAGGATGAAATGGACAAAGCTAAAGGTGAAATAACAAACAGGAGTATACTTACTGTGATCGACAGAGCCAGACAGACAAATGTGAAGCGCTTGATGTGCGACTTGGTGACCATAGCAGTGTTTGCTATCTTATTGCTTGGGTTGTTCTAGAAAAGAGAGAGAAAAAAAATATATAAAACACAATTAAAAAGAATTTAAGCCACTAGTGATATGAAAATGACAGCACTGCAGTTAGTAAAAGCAGTGTAAAATGCAGACAGTGATCCTTCTTTGCCTGATCATGAGGCAGGATCAGTAAACCTAACATGCAGCACTATGAAACAATGTTCAGTGTAAGACCATAATCTTAAATTACATGACACTTTTCCCAAATTGGACCTTTATCCTAATTCCAGTGTGTGGGACTAGCCTCCTTTCTGTTTATCCATAAATATTACACTCCCTCATATGGGGGTGCTATAGACATGCTGGTGCCAGCCAAAGCAAAAGAGGCAGAGGCTGGGAAATTATACTTCACTTTAAGGTCTGTTTCCACTTCATTTTAAACAGGTGTTTGTCGGGGATGAAAAGTGTTATGGTAATAATACTACATAGGTGCTGAATTTTACAAACTTTGTTTGTACCCAGAGCATGTTGAATGCACTGAGATGGAAAAGCATAACAGCTGCCCATTTCCTAGTTCAGTTTGAAAAGTAGCTATGTTGAGCATTACCTCACCAATACTAAATTGAGACAAGAAACAAGATATACCTTGTCAAATGCAGGATAGATGGCACGAAGTTCTGTAAGCCACCCATAGGGCATGTGACCTACAGGGTAAGTGGCTGTTAGAACTGCCACTGCCTAGAAATGAAACATACAACAAAGCTTTTAATGACATTCCTTCCTCTTCATTACTCAACATATTTTTATTAGAAGGACCAGGGTAGCTCCAGAACCTATCGTGAGAACATTGGGCATTAGATGAGAATATACCCTCAACAGCAAATTAAACATTCACTAAATTATGCCTAGTTGCAATATAAAGTAGCAAATCCAGCTACTGCCATTTTTTTTAGAAACCCACAAGGATATGGGAATAACATTCCAAACTTCACATAGGCAGTAACCAAAAATTAAGATTAAAACCAAGGCCCCTGTCCAGCACCAAATTAATATAAAGGTAAGTATCAAATTATTCCAGAATAATACATGTTATTAAGTTTTAAACATGAGCAATCCAAATACAGATGTGATAATCAGGAAAAACATAATGCAGTTAATGAATATACTGTAAATGTATAATCATTTGGCAGCACTGCTATTTTAACACTTTAATAGTCTTAACCATTGGAGGTTAAGAGGAAAAAAGGCGTGAGAAGGTCCTGAGATCAGTCCCCAGGTGTGGTGGTCTTTGTCCTTTATGTGTGGTGTCTGTATGGGTTTACTCTGAGTACAACGGTTTCCTGCCATAGTCTAAAGACATGCATGTTAGATTAACTCAAAGTGCCCCTAGTGTGAGTGTGTCAGTGTGTTTGCCCTATGATGGAATGGCTATGATTGATATCTATATCCTCCCTTGCACGTGGATAAGAAAGTAAACATGCAGTTTTATAGAACAACTGAACATGTTTAAAAATACGTACTGAAGTTCTGTTCTGTATAGATGAGATTCATAAACCCTCTTACCCATAACACTTAGCTGTGAATTTAACTGTAGTTTATCAGAAACAGAACAGGGAGTGTGTTAAAATTGAATGTAGACTGATGCTGCATTGTACTTTGTCAAAAAATAATATACAGTCATTCACTAGATATGGGTAGGGCCTATTCATAAAAAAATGACTTATCTATTAAGCTACTTGCACTGACATGCTTTGAGACAGCTGGTATAAACAACAGGAAAGGTTTAAAAACAACAAACCAGATAAACAATTTATAAAGCTGTCACTAGTGCCATTTATTCTTCCAGTGAACTTCCCTGTGATGTGTAATGCACATTTTGTAAGCATAAGGACTGGCAATAGACAAACACTCTTTCATTTTCTTATCAGCCTAGCCGAAGGCATAGGGCACATGGCAGGAAAAAACCCTAGACCCTAGGACGCTAATCCATCATAGGAAATACACACTCACACACTATTGGCACTTTAGAGACACCAACTAACCTAACACGTCTTTGGACTGTTGGAGGATACCAGAGTACCTGTAAACCCACGTGGACACAGGGAGGACATGTAGACTCGACACATAAAGAACCCAGCCTTCTCCACCTGGGGATTAAACCTTCTTGCTTTGAGGTAAAAGTGCCAACCACTGTGTCAGCATGCCTCCTATAGACAAACATGTTTGAAAAGCAAATTCTAATACCTGTGGGTTGCATAAGACCATAAAGAGAAAGATCATCTCCCTTGCAAGTTTTCCCTTCAGCAACACTGGGATTCAAACTGCTGATAATGAAGTGAACACTCACATGCCTAATATAGATATTCTATCATAACTATTATCATATTAAATGTGAATTTAATACAGTTTTACTTGCATGACCTGAAAGCTCTATGAGCAGAACATATTACAGAACTGAAAAAATAAAGCTTTACACTACATTCAGCACTACATCACAGCACAATTCAGATTATTAGGTCTAACTGGGACTCACAAGCATTGGATACTATGGAACCTTTTAGAGCTAATAGCACTTGGCCACTTGGAAGTTCAGACTGAGAACTGTGAGTAATATTGTGAACAACATGAAGATACAGACTTACTGACACATTCTTGATCACATTCTATAAAGACTAGTGCTTTTATGCAAACCTTACTAAAAGTGTGAAATATATTTGAGTTTATGACACTTTCAGAACAAACTCACTGTAGGACTTTCAACCATAAGCTACATGATCTCTAGTTGTAGCTGCAAACATTTCCAAGGTCAATAGAAAACAGACCAGTTTATGACAGGTGAGGGTGTTTAGTATTAACACAGAAATGTTTGATGATAAAGGACAATTACAGAACTGATTTACTGAGATAATGCACAGGCAAATAAGTGCACAGTAAATCAGTGAACACTCCGTTTTGATGACACTTGCATATTCCAAATATGATTTTTTGATTCAGTTTAAACATGGTTTTCAAATTGATACACTAAACTTGTAAAATATCTATGTTTGTATCTATGCAATCACTGTTAACTTGCTTTAATTTGGTAAAATAATCAAAACATTTAATTTAAACAGGGATGTCCAAACCTTTGCATAATATAATGTGAGTGATATCACAGACCTGAGTTGCTGCAGATGTCCCTTTCAGATCACGGGACACAAACAGGTTGACGATTGGTCTGCTGATCCGCTGTGTGGCCAGAATAAGGGCCAGAGGCCACCAGAAATTCAGCATCTTTTTAATAGTGGCGTCACCCTAAGGAACACGCACAGAAAAATGAGATCAATCTTTAGAGGAACAGAAACTAGTAAAGTTAAAATTCAGCATAAACATAGATTCACATGGCCTTATGGATGCAAGAACCAAAGTGCTGTATTAGTCACAAACATTTTCATAAACCTTTTCACTTGATTTGGTCTGCCTTACAACATGAAGACAAGCTGTCACATTTTAGCTAGTGTGATCAAGCAGGCTAAACCTGTTCTGCACTCCTTACATACTCCATAACATAATAATAATAATAATGTATTTTTTTGTTGAAAGCTAGTTTGTGTTTCGCCAACAAATCATTCGTATTTGTAGTACTGAAACATTTTGTATAATTCCAGCTTGTGTGGCATTATACATTAGGCTATTATTTAGAAAGAAGCCAACTGTCATCAACAACAGTCATTTTCTAACAAAGCAGCCTAGTCCTAAAAAGATCCAGATCCAGCTAATAGCATCTTTCATTAGCATATTGCTAATGGCTCAAGTATATGTTGGGCAGTGAGTGTCTAAGATGGCAGGAAAATTTGTACTTTGGTAAACAGTCATTATGAAGAGCCCAAAATTTACTATTAACATTGTTTCATCTTTGGAAATTAAGATGTTAGCACGTGAGGTGACTATTGATAGTTAGCGTATAGTCTCTAAATAAGAGAATTGCTCAGTTTATTAATATGTTAACTGGTAAATCAGTTGCAGCTAAACGCTAAAAGTACAGAACTGACCAAAGTTGTACAGAATATGCTGTCATTTTGTCTAAAGTTAAATAATTTCACACAGAAACAAACTAGTAAACACAGTGGTCTGGAACAACAGAAGACTAAACTGGAAAATGAGTATGAATAATTCTCAAACATTTTGCTAAAAAACTTTTGTGCATGGCAGCACACGTCACCATATTGGGAATTGTAAAACAAAAACAAACAAAAAAAATCAGCCTGTAAAACATGTCTTTTTGTTTTAGACATTTGTTTAATTTGTTTAGAAATGGTGCATAAACATTGGTTGAATTTTGGTGTGAGGAATCAGCTAGAAATATTTAAGTTAAACAGACAGTTCAAAACTACAAAATGGAATATACAGTACTATTCAGAAGTTTAAGGCCACCATTAGATGTGTTGCTTTAGCAATGACAATGACCACATTTAACATATACTGCTCACAAAAATTAGGGGATACTTCAAAATGAAATGTCCCATAATTAAATATTCCCTAATTTTTGTGAGCAGTGTATTCTAGAAGACTGAATCTAAAAATTTGGTTTTGTCACTCTATAATACCCTTTTCTACTTATCTTCATTAAAGTTTTTGTGAGCTTTACCATACATACTTAGCAGCCTTTTTACCCTGTTTCCCATCTGAAAAAGTGGTTTCTTTGCTTGTGATCCCGTCCTAAAACATTTATAAAAGTGTGATGAAAAAGAATGGCGCACATTACAAAGTGGTAAATGCTTTACTATGCTTAACATTTTTGGACTGTATTGCAGGACTGAATAGCATGAACAGATGTTTATTAACAAATGAAATGAATGACCAGACAAAACAAAAACAAACATTCTCAGGTTCACACTGTCAGAAATGCAATAAATGTCAACGTAAATGTAAGAAACACTGTCCCAACTATTTCTGATTTGAGGTTGTATATTCCTAAAGCAATGATATGTCTAACCTAATGGAGGCCTAATACTTTTGGACAGTACCATATGTGATCCTAACTGTAAAGCTTTTTTTGTTTGTTTTCGCAGTACATGTTTCATCACTATTAGTTAAAAAAAAAACTCTCCATAATATTTTACTTGTCCTAATTATTCTGGGTGCCATCTGTTTCTTTTCACTACCAAATCAAACATAAACCAACTTAGAACAAATAGAAACATCGATCGGGTGACTGGTGATGGTTCTGTAAGCTGGGCCCCAGCCCCACACCACAATTTTACAGTATTCAGTAGTGTACAAAGAACAATAATAAGTATGTACCCCCACTTCAGGTCCACTGGAGTCCGGAATGTTGTCGTGAATTTTCCGATAGTAGCCCAGACCAACAATGGTGAAGCGCATCAGAGCTCCCATATACAGAGACAATATGGGAATCAGCATTGGCTCAAAACACTCCAGATGACTGTGTAACAGGATAGCCACAAAAACCATCTAGTGAAAAAAAGAGTCAGACTCAGGTCAGAGAATAAAGAGATGTATGGGAAGCAGTGATAAATACATTGTTTGCAATACACTGTTTTGACAGCCAGTTGGCGTCAACTTGTTTGCTCCTTTCAGCTGACACCACAACTGCAGTGTATAAAATCATTTTGGACAATTTTGCCAATCACTATAGAGATTAAGTCAGCAGTAAGTATATTTAATAAGGGTGACCTTGCCTGTGCTATGACATCAGAGATAGAGGCGCAGCCAACTAGGAAGCTGTGCTTGTGCTTTAGGAGTATTCCAGCATGGGTCCAAGCCTGAGAGTATACACAAATCATATTAGTATTAAAACAAGAGTTTTTGGATTTAACATCGAAAAAGCATGTGTCCCCCTCTGGACACACAAGGACACATGGTACCAACTGGAAGTGACACAAAGTATTTTGTCACACAGGCAATGGGATACTGGCATTAAGGGAAAACCATACACCTCACACACAAAAGCACACACCATCTGGCCACAAAATGAAAGCCAGATCTCTTGGTTTGTGGAGCAGACGCTGGCAGTGTGAGAATTGGCAGTGTGAGAAGAGAGCAGAGGCAAGGAGCACTGTGTTACTCACCATGGTATCCAGCAGAGGAAATGCCGCCAAGTAGAGAAAAGCCTTTCTGGTCTTATTGCCCACCGAGTCATCCACATGATGCAGTTTGTTAATGATGTAGTAGCCAAGGTCTGTATAGGCTGTATAGTCAGGGATAAGAGAAGGTAAATGCAAGGACTAAGTAACATCGGCTTTCACCAGTTAAAGACAGAAGAGTTTGTGGAATGCATCCTGGTAAGAGAAGTTAATGCAGATTAAATCACAATCTGGCAACTAGTATTGTTCCTAGTGGAAGCAATTCTATTCCATAATGTCATCAATTCAAACACAGACAGACCTTATTCTAATTAATGAGATACTGATAAGGTGATCACATGAAGTACAGGGAAAAGTACAAAAGACAAAAGATGAGATTGAAATATTTCTTTTAAGTTGTAAGTTATAATACTAGTATTGGTTTGTTTGTTAAAAAAGTAATATAAAAAATATTTACTTTGTATTATTAGCTCTATTATTAAATCGATGCATCCACTTTATGTTGACCAGTTATTATTTACAGCAAATGAACGCTCTTGTCATTGCTGTAAATAAATATTTATTTACATTTCTCAGCATCTTATAGAATAAAGCCAAAATCATTATCTTCACTCAAACACAGTTGTTATCTAAAAATAGTAAAACCAAAACAAATAAAAAAAATTGTGTCTCTTCATTTTTCCAAGAGCTGTAGCTGGTATTAAAATTCCTAGTTCTGTAGCTGGTATTAAAATTCCTAGTTCGTTCATACTACACTGCTTTCAAAAATTAGATGGTATTTCAAACTGAATATGAAGAGTCCCAAAAGATCTGCTGGACATTCGTATCCTGTCCATGCTTCATCACTGTCAGTGTGTTTTGGCAGTTCTGGGTGACCATACACCTTACTGACCAGTCAGTGCGTGGCAGTTTATCCAGTTTAACACGCTTCTGTTCTCCCCTTGTGAATATTTCACTTACAACTCAATCACAATAATTGAGTTTGGATCTCAGTTGCATAGTCAAAACAACTTTCTTTGACTTTTCATTTGTTTTATAATGAAATAAGGTCAAATGCTTCACGTTTTAATCGCTTCATATTAATTTTGAAATATCCCCTCATTTTTTAAAAAAGCATATTAATGGCAATAGCTTAATATCGAGGTGCAGGTGTCGTTTGTGCGGTCTCTCGTGTATTGTTAGCTTCACTTTGAGCAGCAGTCCAGCCCTTGATTATTTACACTGTATTTAATTTTACTCTGTACACACTGTATTATGTACACTCTATTTCATTCCAATTAATATTACCCACTAGCTAATTAGATGCAATTAATTGCTATCTGAATGGAAGCTACAAAAATTCCATTAGATTTGATATGCTTTTGTGGCTATGCTTGTGCAAGTATACACTTATGCAAATGATCTACTTTAATTCTATGATTGGAAATTTGGGCCGTCAAAACTGTCACTAGAAATTCCCACTCTGAGGCCAGGGTGAGTGGTTTTTCCCAGGGCGGAAGGTGGAAATTAGGGTTTCTCACGTATGACATGAATAGACACATCTCTACAAAATGATTCAAGGTGCAATCAACCTTGGATTATCATGGTCAGCATTTGGACACCACAAAAAATATACATGGGCAGGTCATAACAATGTGGGCTTTCTTCCTGTCATCATTTCATATTTTAGGAAGTAGTTACCATGTTAAGCCCCATAATAATTCAACCTAATTTTGGCCTTAGCATCACTGACTATCTATTATTTGGTAAATGTGTGAGACCACTGAAAGTGGCATAGCAGCAAATAGGATGGTAGTTTAATGACTACATACCGCTGTCTAATTACTACATAACTGTGTGTAAATTATGCCATATTTCACTCCCTGTATCTATTTTTGTAAAAGTGACTGCAGTTTGGGACTCATCCATGCAAGATGGGTGGGTGTACAGCAACCTGGAACAAAACTCTCAATGTCAACACAGTCGATGGAACCATAATTTGAACATAGTGTTCCTTCTGTAAAGCCATTAACACTGGAGCTTGTGTACATACGAAAAGTACAGCCTGTTATCAATGCAGAGGCAAAATGGATGATGCAGGCCATACCAGGGGTCTCCATTTGGATAAACAACATTTGGAAATTCAGTTAGAGAATGATAAAAGATAAAAAAGATAAAAATGAATTTTAAAAAAATTATTATCCTCCTCAGTACTGAAAAATGTAATCATAAACACTGGAATATCATTAGTTATTAAACTCTATATATACACATAACTACAGGAGTAATATGGCATGACTGTGTCATTAAATAAAACAAAATTAGCTAAGTAAAATATTTTGTGCACATAATATACTTGTAATATTATTTCTCCCTATGAATGACTTTTTGTAAGGAATATGTACAGAAAATCCAGTCTTGGACTGACCAATTAGCATGTGCAGGATGATGGCTATTGTTCCCGCTGTGACCATACACAGGACAGCCTTGGTTCTGTCTCGCTTGCTATTGACAAACACCAGGCCCACGTTCTTGAAGTCACTCATAGGCCCGGTGAAGAATTTCATTAAGGAATAGGCCAGGCCATAACTGGCTAGCATCTCCACTGCATCCTCTTTGACAGCTGCGATTCCTCTGTTCAGAGCCTAGAGACAGAACACAAACCGGTTAAATCAATCCCACCACCTGAAGGGTGGTCCATTTTTTCTCATGGTGAAATCAAACCAGTGTATTCATTCAAAACAGGTGTTCTATTATTGAGATAGAAAAATTAACTAAGCAAAATCTAATCTGGCAGTTAAATAAAAAACTCTTTTAGAAAGCTCAAAAACATTCAAGTGTCAAATAACATGCAAATCCATTCTTGGATAAAACGTGCTATTGATGTCATTAAACAAGATCGGATTACTGAGAGGCCAAGAATAATATGCACAATGGTATATAGAGAGTATGTTAAGTGTGTAGAAAAGGAAGATATAAAAAAATATTAAAAAATATTTACGTTTTTAAGAGAAACATTTCAGGACAGTAGAATTGTACTGACTGACTAATTAAAGAGACTTACAGTATGTTATAGGAAACTAGTTTTTGTTAAATGCTACAGAGAATAAGCTAAGCCTACAAAATCACTTTATTTACCTGCCTTTTCCATATACCATTGCCATATACCAGTAAAGATTAAAGTGGAAAAAGCATGAATTGTGTCATTTGTTGGAAAAATGGTAGTATTACACAAGGTGATTTGTCATCGCCCCAGTGTCTGGACACCTTCCTCTTTTCACGTCTTTATTTTTTAGGCATTAGGCATTTTGTAATTATCTTACTTCTTGTATCATACCTTTTTCCAGTGACCTGGAAAAACACAAAACTCAGCTTATTCAGATACAGTAGTTTCCATATCTGATTGTAACCATGGCCAATATGTAATACCTTACCATTTCACAATTTTATTCTGGAATTTCAAAGCATGTCTTTATTTACAGTTGGAATTACTTCACTGCATGTCCTCTATTGTCTGAAAAAGGTTAAGGCACAGTAAGATCTTAGATAGCAAGTTTCGCAAAGCTCTTGAGATCGTGACCCTCCCATTGCTTCCATAAGTCAAGAAAGCAACTACACATACCACAGCATAATCTGAGAATACACAGATAACGGAGTGCAACCGAAGGTTCAACAGGACAGTTAATATCCAGAGCATTAGTCTGTGTGCTATAAACTAGTCTAAACTATATATAGAGAGTGGACAAATTAAAAAACTTTTGCGACCATCTGATCAACATCTATTCACTTTATCGACCAAGGTCATAACAATTACAATAAATTGTCTGTCTTTTGCAGCTGGTCACTAGGGGTGGGCGGTATGGCCCTAAAATAATATCACTATATTTTAGGGTACTTTTGCGATAACGATATATTTGGCGATATATTTCTACAACATACAATTGCAACAAAATATATTTTATACTTTTTGACTTTCCTCATACTCAGATGCACACTTCTGCTGTGGTAAAACAGATTACACGCATTTCCCCCTTTTCTTGTTACAGACATTTTGCATGGCTTACATATTACTGTAGTTTGTTGTACATCTGATATTTTGTACCAAAACCACCTTCACATTACCAAAATCACTCCTCATTTTGGGACATACTCCCATCATCTGTTGCTCTGCCTATGAGTCACGTAATGAACATACGCTATACTCTGTAAATGCATTACATCATTACGTAAACACATCAGAACATCACAATATAGCTGTTTTATATCATTTCAAAACTTATAACGGTATCATTGTAAACTATACGATATGGCACAGCCCTACTGGTCACCTTAACAGCCAATCAATGCTGCTGATCATGAGCAGAGGTATTAAACTTTAGCATTCAAATTCACGTCAGTCTGGCTGATCTTCTGTATTGTTTATAATAATGTCTATCCATGCATTTTGGCTTCTGTCAAATGAAAGTATCAGTCGTTTCAATTGCTTGTGTTTTTAGTGGTATCTCTAATACATTTATGTATCATTTGCAACCAGATTTCTTCTGAAAATACCCTTTACAGTAGCATACAAAGACATAATGTGACTAATGTCCAGGCAACGACCATTTCAATCAACAAAACCTATTTCACAGAATACAAGGTTGCATTAACTAGTGCATACCTGAAACACTGCCATTCTGAAACCCTTTGCACCAAAGCCAAGTGCATTAATATAACTTGGCATACAAATCCACAAAGTCTGCTACCAATAATTAAGTATGGTTGGGATCTAAAACTGTATAAACATGGAAATTGTGCAACTTATGTCCTGTAAATGCTTTGCACCATCACAGCCAGCAAATATAACAATTGACAGCATTTCAAGGGAAATTAAAACAGTTTGGTGTCAGAATGTTACTTATTTCTTATTATCACCTTCACATAAAATGATGGTTATTTTTCCATCGTTTCTTTTCCCTACCAGCTTGCATACACCTACATACTATGAATACAAAACTACAACACAAGAAAGTGTAAAGAGTTGGAAAGGCAGTAGAGGTTCTTGAATGCAAATGAGAACTAAAAAGATAAGCAAAAATTACACAAATTGATCCTATGATGCATAAAAACTCAAACAAGACAAACAGCAATCATCGGAAATGAGAGTGCAGATGCCTTTCAATTATTCATGCAAGGTCTCAGCTCGTGGTGCTCCTTATCTTCCATATTCCCCTGTTCTCTCACTCTCACTGTGTATGTGTCATCCATTGCTCTCTCAACGCCTTACAACAGTGTGCTGAAAGATAATGGCTATCTGTTCCTCAGGGTAGTCAGATGATCTGCTCTGCACGTTTCTTTATTTGATCAGCTTTCCTGTAGAAAGACTATGAACGCTCATTGAAGTTCAAAGCTAACTAAAAGGTGTAAATACTACTATGTCAGTCATAATTTGAGATTCATATTTATGGAATTATCTCCAGCATATCATATCTACTTTAGTATATACGCAGTACAGGCCACGCCAAACACTAAATCATCTTTAAACTGTTGAGCACTATATTGGTTTATAAATCCAAATTAAATACTTAGTTGTTTAACCCAAACCAACCTTTTCTCATTACATACCACTACAAAATATGATAATCTGCGATAGCCTAGTGGTTAAGAAGACTCTCGACCTGATGGTCCAGGGTTCAAATTCCACCTCTGCCAAAAGCAGCCACAGTTAGGTCCTTAAGCAAGGTCCTTAACCCACAATTGCTTGAATTTCAAAACTGTATAACTGTCAGTTATAAGTCGCTCTGGGTAAGGGTGTCTGCTAAACGCTGTAAATGCAAAATAATCTTTATGGATGTTGAGGTATTTTTCTTAATGATAGACAGATTGATTCCAGGAGGAAAATACTGGTCTCACTCTCTTACTCTTGTGCTAGGCGATAAGCTCTGGGAGACGTAGTGACGAAAAGTTTATAATAAGCTTTATGTTGACGATAAAAAAGAGGTTTTGACACAAAATCACATGGCCCTGTTCATTCTTCCCTTAACACGGATCAGTCATCCTGTCCCCTTTGCAGACACAGATCCACAGCATGATGTTTCCACCCCATGCTTTATGAGATGCAACTCGGCATTCTTTTTCCTCCAAACATGACAAGTTGAGTTTTCACAAAAAAGTTTTATTTTGGTTTAATCTGACCACATGATATTCTCCCAATCATCTTCTGGATCATCCATAGCCTCTCTGGCAAACTTCACATGGGCCTGAACATGTACTGGCTTAAGCAGGGGGACACGCCTGGCACTGCAGGATTTGAGTGCCTCTCGGTGTAGTGTGTCACTGATGGTAGCCTTTGTTATTTTGATCCCAGCTCTCTGCATCTGGTTTCGCCGTGTAGTTCTGGGATTTTTGCTCACCGTTCTCATGATCATTTTGACCCCACGGGATGAGATCCCCAGATCAAGGGAAATTATCAATGGTCTTGTATGTCTTCCATTTTCTTACAGTTGCTCCCACAGTTGATTTATTCACACAAGCCTGCTTGCCTTTTGTAGATTCACTCTTCCCAGCCTGGTGCAGGTTTACAATTTTCTTTCTGGTGTCCTTCGACAGTTCTTTGGTCTTAGCCATGGTTGAGTTTGGAGTCTGACTGTTTGAGGCTGTGGACAGGTGTCTTTTATATAGATAAAGTCAAACAGGTTCCATTAACAGGTAATGAGTGGAAGACAGAAGAGCTTCTTAAAGAAGAAGTTATAGGTCTGTGAGAGCCAGAAATTTTGCTTGTTTGTGACCAAATACTTATTTTCCACCATAATTTACAAATAATTTACTTACAACACCTAAAATTTCATTTTCTGGGTATTTGTTGGTCATTTTGTATCTCATAATTGAACCTATGATGAAAATTACAGACCTCTCATCAAGTAGGAGAACTACAATCAGTGACTGTTGTGAGTTAGATGCTAATTCAAAGATCTTTCCAAAGTCACATTATCAATTATATGCATGCATAATATGAAAATAAATTTGCGAGCTAAACATTATTGGTCAAAGAGGTTAAGTGTTACAGGTCAGGTGTTACAGGTACACTGATGCATTACTTGAGCAGAAAAATACAGTATGGTTTGTACGTGAACCGAATATGATATGCAGTACTACCATATGGGACTTTTCCTGCTTCGCTCTGCCATATTTAGAATCCGCCTGCTTTCAGTTATATCAGCATAATATTGAACTAGAAATTAGACAATATCTGATGAGCCCTTGTGGCAGTTATTTGTGTATTGAGCAGGGTTTTTTAAGTGTACTAACCCTGTAACTGTATGTGTGCATTCCAGCCCAGTGTCCATAAATAAATAAATTAATAAAATGCAAGTTAGCTTAGTTACTCATAGGAGTTACTAAGAGGCCATTGTAAAGGTAAAATGCCATTTAGAACACCATCCGCTTCTACTATGTTCCACTAATACATGTGCTTATTGTGTAGAATAACATTTATCTGACTTAGCATTTGGATCGACATTCTCTATAGCTTGTTAGGGTATCAGAATATCCCCCATGTAGACCTGTATTAGGAATAATTAAATTAAAAAAAAAACATATTTTAAACAGTTGATTCTAAATCTACAAATAATCTAAAGTATATCACACATTATGATGATATTACAGTGAGATTGTTATACTAAATCTCAAAACATTGGACATTTGTACTGGTTAAAGACAAATCCAATATTATTTCTTTACATTTTTTAAACATTTAAAAAAAAAACCTTTTTTTATTGTTGTTCAGCTGTTGCCTTTTAACAGTTAACAATACCAAACAATACTAAATACTAAAAAAACTAGTTTGCTATTTACAGTGATTAGTGTTTACCCAATGTTGCATGAACATCAAATATTTGTACATAAACCAGATTTCCACAGAAAGTTGAACTAATACAGTATGACGCTAAGATGACTGTAATAAATTAACCGATTAGACTACTTTCTTTTTCAGCATATCCATTCAAACGTACACTTACTGTGATTCATAATATTTCCTAGCACTAACTTCGTTTTCTGTACACAGAACAATGATGTACATTCAATATGATCTCCTCTGTCCACGGATGTCCTGACATTTTTTAAAAGTTGCTGGTATACTGTGGGTACGAAAAGTATTTAGACCTCTTCAAATGCATCACTCTGTTTCATTGCAGCCATTTGCTAAAATAAAAAGGTCATTTTATTTCTCATTAATGTGAAATAACTGTGGTAAATAACTGTGGACTGTGGTAGCATAGCGGTTAAGGTACTAAACGCTGGACCTGAAGGTCCCGGGTTCAAATCCCACTTCTTCCAAGCTGCCACAGTTGTGCCCCTGAGCAAGGCCCTTAACCTATGATTGCAAGACTATATTAGTTGTAAGTCGCTCTAGATAAGGGCATCTGCTAAATGTAATGTACACTCATCTTGACAGAAAAAAAAGGACACGTAGAAATTTTTGTAAATTTATTGAAAAAGAAAAACTGAAATATCACATGGTCATAAGTATTCAGACCCTTTGCTCAGTATTTAGTAGAAGCACCATTTTGAGTTAGTACAGCCATGAGTCTTCTTGGGAATGATGCAATAAGCTTTTCCCACCTTGATTTGGAGATTCTCTGCCATTCTTCCTTGCAGATCCTCTTCAGTTCCATCAGGTTGGATGGTGAACGTTGGTAGACGGCCATTTTCAGGTCTCTTCAGAGATGCTCAATTGGGTTTAGGTCAGGTTTTCTCCACACATACCGCTTAGAATTAACGCCAAAGAGTTTATTCTTCGTCTCATCAGACCAGAGAATCTAATTTCTCATAGTCTGGGAGTCACTCATGTCTTTTTTGACAAACTCTATGCAGGTTTTCATGTCTTGCACTGAGGAAAGGATCAAGATGGGATGCTAAGTGTAAATTAATGAGAAATAAAATGAACTTGTGTCGCTGAAATGGCCACTGATGGGTTTACATTTAGTAATATGGCAGACACTCATCCATAAACAAAGCTCGATTAGTATAAAAAGGTTCATTATGTACGCACTGAGACGCACTGTGATCACTAGGTGTCGATATTTACCCTACTGCAAATCTCAAGGCTCTGCTAACAGCACACCAAATGACTTTGACGAGGCAGATTCATTCTAGCTTGATCGTGTGTTTTGTGCTTTTGTTTATATATAAGTGAGTACACAGCGTCCATTTTTTCTGAAATACTCAAATAATTATTCATCTAAACATGAATTCCATTATGTGATGGTCCTAGATGTTCCTAAAGTTATGGTTATACACTCTTATATTCTGGCACTGTGTCCAGGGTTGGTTTCCATCTTGAAGCCCATGCTGCCAGTTAGAACCCAAGCCCGTCTCATGACCCTGAGGTGGTCTAAACCAGTATGAAAAATGAATGAGAGAGAGATGTCATGTACATCTTCACCCTGCAGGCTTTATTTAGCACTCAATTGTTTAGTAATAGAACACAATGATTGGACTTCTGGTCAATATACAGTGATTACAGGAAATCATCATACCCCTTTGAAATAGTCACTGTTTTGTCTTACAGCCTGAAATAAGAATAAGTTTTCTTAACTAGGCTTATGTTTTATCTTACAAAAGATTAATTAAAAAAAAAAAGAAAAAAAATAATAAAAGGGTTGGAAAAGTGATTAGTCCCCTGAATTAGTACTTTGCAGAGCCAGCTTTTGCTTTAATTACAATTACATTATGACTAGATATGTATGCTCTCCTTTGGACTATTTGCCCATTAATTCTTGGTAAATTGTTTGAGTTCAGTCAGATTTTGCCATGACCAGCAATGCAACTTCTCCACAAGTCCACTCTGATCCACTGAGGGACATTCACCTTCATATCCTTAAACCACCATTTTATTTTTATTAATAATAATAATAATAATAATAATATTAATAATAATAATACATTTTATTTATAAGTGCCTTTCACGGCTCTCAAGGTCACCGTACATAAAAAAATAAAATCAGAAGAAGAGACATCTACGTACAATATACAATATAAAACATTACAAAAACAGTTGAGCAAATTTAAGAGCCATATAATCAAGGGAGCAGACTAAAGACTATATGCTGTTTTAAACAGATGACTTTTGAGGCATGATTTGAAAATATCCAGTGAGTGTGGATATCAGGAGGAGGAGAATTCCAGAGACGGGGGGGGCTGAGCGGCTGAAAGCCCTGGAACACATGGTGGTCAACCGGGCTAAGGGAACAGTGAGACTAATGGATGATGAAGATCTGAGAGTCCAGCTGGGTCTGTTTATATGAAGGAGATTGGGGAGATATGGAGGAGTGAGGTGATGAATAGCCTTAAAAGTGAGTTAAAAGTTTATAATCAATGCGAAACTTAACGGGAGTTTCTTGTTGTTGTGAACCTTCTGCCCATTTTCAGCTGTCTAGCCGAGTTTGTTTTTTGCCCAACAAACCTTCACCCTCACACACATACTACACACTCCAAAAAGTGCAATGGTTTCTAAGGATAAAACCTATTTTCTCCGTGGCATTAGGGTCTTCCAAGGGTTTAGGTAAGATTGGGTTTATTCAGGAGAAGCTTCTTTCTCACTGCCTTCCTTACATGGCAGCTTTGTGTATGAATGACACAAAGCTGGTATTCTAAGCCATACAGACTTGTAAGTTCTTCAAAGTTGTTGCTGTCCTCTTGGAAGCTTCTCTGTCAGGATTCTCTTGGCTCAGTCATCCACTTTAAAGGGACAACCTGATCTTGGTATGGTGTTGGTGGTGCTGTATACCTTCCACTTCTAGGTGATGTGCTGGAAGGTACACACTAGTTAACGTTACTGAAATGTTCCTATAACCTTCCTAACTTTATCACGGAACCCTTTCCAATCCCAGTGAATTTTTGTCTTATCATACACTACCAGTAGTAGAACCTCATGAAGCAGCTGGGTGTATTCTGGTGTAAATATAACCAGCATAGTTGATGTTCAGGTGTGGGCTCATTCGCTATGTGTGATCTTAGGTTAATTTGTTGTTTTGACTGAGTTTATAATACTTACTTTGAAGGGATGATGTTATTTTCATATTTATATGTGTAAATACAGTTTTTAAAAAGTTAGGCATTACTTGTTTTCATTTTCATGAAAGATTTCCATAAGGTGTGATGATTTTCTATAGACACAGTAGTCTATCCCAGGTGGGTTTTGCATGTCCTCCTTGGGTCCATGTGGGTCCACTCTGAAGACATGTATGTTAGGTTAATTGGTGTCTCTAAATTGTGCCCTACAATGAATTGGAGCCCTGTCTCGTGATGTTCCTTGTGTCCTGTGTCACCAGCTTTCCTGGCTGGCAAGCATGAAAGAATAAATGAATGAATAAATCGGAGTCAAGTAGGTTCATTAGTAGAAGTGGGTAAAATGATCTATCAATTTTTAGGGAAGCAAACGTGTTCCTTCCTCCTCGTTCTATCTCTGCCTGGATCCTGTATATACAGACTCATGAATAATTCCCATATATGACTAACCACTTATACTGCACAGGGTCTAAACCATGGTTCCTGAACTCTCCTCACTGAGTTTTGTGTAATTGAACCTGCGCTCCTCCAGGACGCGGTGTGTAAGCGCGCAGGTTGTAATTCTAGGAGTCAACTTTGCATGGTCCACGCCCCGGACTGAGATATGAGCTGTGCACCTCCTTCGGCTGTGTTTCATTTCGGGGCTTTTGGTCAGGAAACAGGCAGAGATGCAGTGCGTAAGAAAGCAGCCTAAACGGACCGAGTCAGAGGAATTACTTGAAAATGAACGAAAAGAGAAAGCGACCAGCAGGAACCTGCAGATTCTGGGTAGGAACGCGCTATACTTAGTCTGTTCAGCCCCCCTAGTGCGGTGTGTGCTGTTGTCTTTGTGGTGTGTGTCTTAGAAAGTCTGTTGCATTTGTTGAAACGTAGA
>JAUZSU010026917.1:0-10548 GCA_034780255.1 Parotocinclus maculicauda | reverse complement strand
AAAATCCCTGAAAGTAGAAGGAAGAAACCTTGGAAGGAACCAAGACTCAAAAAGGGACCCGACCTCCATGGGTGGCCTAGATGTTCATTAAAAAGTAAATACTTAAAAGTGTATTAAAGTAATAGAAAAAATAATTAAGTAATATAATTTTAATCAATTATAAAATGTAAATTATATGGAATGTATGTATGTATTTATAGTATATATATATATAATTTATGTTTATTGTAACAATTCAGATCTAACCTGATTATGAATGTTATAAATAATTTAGTAAATAATAAACTTTTTTACAGTACTCTCTCTATTACTGCACTCTTTATTCACTAAGAATGAATCGTCTGTTCTTATGTGGTTAAGTACTAAGAATCGACTCCTGAATCGGCTCGATAGATTTCACGCAAAGCCGTGGAGTCGACATGAGAGTCGATTCTAATGAATCGAATCCAGAAGTTCTGGTGAAGTTTGAGTTGGTGCACTAGGTGGATGGAGGATGATCTACACGTGGTTCTATCACGCTCTGTTTTCAGGTAAAATAAAATGTTTAACTCGGTTATGTTTTTAAGATGTTCTGGTGTTCAGAGTGAAAGAAACGAATCCGTGCTAAAGTACAAACCGAATGAGTTACGTTACTGAAGCAAACGAAACAAACGGCTTTTATTTAACTTCTGTTTTATGATATCAAAGTTCATTTAATCTGATAAAATCCATCGTGATGGAAATCATGTGGCTGAAATATTAACCAAAGTTTGTTTTTGAGAGGAAAAGTCTCTCAGAAATGTCAGGTAAAGCTCGAGCCTTAATTTGGCGCGAACATCGTAAAATAAAAACGTAACTTTCAGCTACAGATCATTTAAGGCTGAATATTGAGATCTGGGCGTGAATTGTGTGATAATATAATAATCACAACTTATTTAGAATATATTACTTTATTAAATTCAGAATCAGAAAGTGTTTAAGCCTTAAATGTACAGTGGGGGCATTTGTTTGGGGGGGGACACTTTTAAATTCATAATATTAATAAAACATCATTTTAAAAGGTTTTTTGAGTGTAGAAAAGTTTATTTATCTCTGTTAAATAAATTGTACTTTAATTAAATTGAACATTGAAGACCAGTGAAGCACAAGAAGTTCCTTCTCATTCACACACAACCAAACATTTGAAACTTTAGAGATGGACCTGATTATCCATCTTTATATTCTGTAAACTAACGGGCCAGTGGCAGGGTGAGGGAGGGGAGGTCAGATGGTGATCATACATACGAGCTCTTTTCTCTGTTCCAGATGTTCGGATCTGATCTGATCTGATCTGAATTTGAAGTTGCAGTGAGATGGACTGTATGGAGTCAGACAGGTGAGGATCAGATACCCCTTACTCACCATTTGTTTCTCACCAGTGTGTAACCATGGAAACAAAGGCCTGCATATCAGGGAATTTAATCCGGGTTTAATTATGAAAAAAATACAAAGTTTAAATTCATTTTATTTATTTAAAGTGCGTCTCATATCAGTCGTCGACTTGCTTTAGCAAATTTCAGACCCGACGCCCTTTTTTTCTGTAAAAGGGAAGATTATTAACGTTAAACATCGTTTTGCTTTGCCATTTAAAATCTAAAATATTGAAATTCTGAGTATGTAGCTGTTGCTAACTCTTTATTTTTTAAGAATGTAAATATTATCTTGATTAGGCCGAAATGATTACAAACTATTTTTAAACCTTAAAGTCAACCTTTAGCAAATATATATTTAAAATAATGCTGTCACATTGATTTTTTCTCCTAGAAAAAAAAAATAATATTCATAAAGCCAAAGCTATAAAATATCATTAATAAATAGAAATACATATTATTATTATTATTATTATTATTATTATGCATAGAATCAGAGCATCAGTGAGTTTTTAATGGAAATGAGCGCCCTCTATAGTTCTGGAATTAGAACTGCGTGTGAGCCTGATGTTTAGAGGTGAGTTATGTGTAAATGTAAATGTTCTTAAGTACGAGGTTATGAAGTTTGGAAAATTTTGGAGCGTTCTGGATTGTAATAGATCAGTATTAGTAGTACTTTGTTGTATTTTATTTCTCGCTGCATTATATTTACTGTTTTATTAAACATAAACATAGACATTTAGATTTCTAACTGTAATTAAATTTGTGGTTCAGATCGAAGGAGGACCCGAAGCTTCCCGCCCCGTGTGCCCTCTGGCCCGTAGATCTTAGGTTGACTCAGGTGGACTGTGATGAGCTGATCCTGAGCTTTCAGGGTCAGTACGTGACCATCTGCGAGCTGGACTACAACATCCTGCAGGTGGAGCTCCAGAACGCTCAGAAAGCAGCCGTGAGTGTGCAGGTGGGAGATTTCTGCCTGGCAGAGGACATTCGGTCCGGTCGCTGGTACAGGGGGCGAGTTCAGGACCAGGCGGGGGGTTTGGTGGACGTCTTCCTGCTGGATCATGGAAAGGTTCTGAGGGTGGAGCCGGGCCATTTATCGTCTGTCTCCGACGCGTTACTGACGCTCCCCCCGAAGGTCGTATGTGGATTCGTGGCTAACGTCCTGCCGCTCCGGAAATGCTGGGACGGGCCCGCCGAAAAGTATTTCTCCTCTCTGGTGGGCGGGCGAATCGAAGGTTACATCCACGGCCTCCTGCCTAACAAAGTGCTGATCCTGGAGGTCCCTGAGGTGACCAGGGATGTGTTACGGCTGCGTTTGGGTCGGCACGTGGACACCGAGACCTTCCTGTTCCTGGTGGAGCTGCTGAGAGAGGAGAGAATCCAGCAGAGCTGCGAATCTGTTCCTGACCTGCTCCTGCAGAAGCATATCACCCAGGAGATCTGCTTCAAACCGTCCAGCCTGTGTGATTTCCAAGGCATCCTGTCTCTTAGGGGCTCGAAGCTGGCAGCCGGAGAGAAGAAGCGGGTTCGGATCAGCGCCGCGGTCAAGCCTGGGCTGTTTTACTGTCAGAGCACGTCCACGGTGAAGACGCTCACGGAGATGTCCGACAGGCTGGAGAAGGTCTGCGAGTCCGAGAGTTATTCCAGAGGGAATCCGGGCAAGAACATGGGCCTGCTCTGTGCCGTCAAAGGGAAAGATGAGCGATGGCACCGGGGCGTCGTCCAATGCCTCCCCGTTAACTCCAGGCTCAGGATCGCGTTTGTGGACGACGGATATTGCGACTCCGTGAAGGCCGAGAACGTCCTCCAGCTGCCGCCGGACTTCCTCCTGACGCCCATCCTGACCATCCCGTGTTCCCTGTCCTGCCTGGACTGGGACGACGAGGACGAGACGAAGATCCGGCAGCTGCTGCTTCTCAGGGACGGGCTGCTGGGAGACGAGCTGGAGGTGACGGTGGAGGGTCCGAGTCACGACCCGAACGTTTATTCAGTCTCTCTGAGCAGCACGAGCGAGGACAGATCCAGGTACTGCCCAGAGACGAGGACGAAAACGGTCCCCCTTAACGACCTGCGGGACGGATCCGTGTTCGAGGGGTACGTGGAGCACGTTCGGAGTCCCACGGATTTCTGGATGAGGACGGCTCAGAGTAACGAGCGTTTCGAGGCTATGATGAGTAAGCTTCGGGATCGCTTCGGTCGATTACAGCTGCACGAGGACGTCCTGTCCGACCCGGAGCCCGGCGTCCTCTGCTGTGCCATGTACGAAAAAGATCTGCATTATTACCGAGCTCAGGTGGTGAGGTCGCTCGAAAACGGCGCAGAGGTCTTCTTTATCGATTTCGGGAACACGGAGAAGGTGCCCGGCATGTTGATTAAGAAACTCCCGCAGGAATTCAGAACAGAACCGGCGTTTGCCTTCGGCTGTTCTTTGGCCCACGTCGCCCCGCTGGAGGACGTCTGGACCACTTCGGCCACAAAGTTCTTCAAGAAAGCGACGTTCAACAAAACGCTGTTTGCCCACGTGGTGCACCAGCGCGGCACCGGCCAGACGGTGGTGGATCTGTACGAACGAGAAACGGAGAGGAGCGAGAGCGTGGCGTTAACGATGGCCCACCACGACCTGGCACATTACTGGAAGTGCATCCCTAACACAGCGCCACCTGTCGGCCGATTGAAAGAAAAGAAGTTAGAGGTTAGAATTCCTCAGCAAAACATTAGGAAACGGGACGTCGATACGAACAAAAGCGGCGCATTGTTAATGTTTAAATACCAAAAGTTTCAGCCCGGATCAGAAGTACAGGTGCGCTGCTCCCACGTCGGGACTCCGTCTGATTTCTGGTGTCAGAACCTGAAGCTTAAATCTGATCTGGATGCTTTAATGGAAAAACTCCAGTCATTTTATGGAAGAGTCTCTCCCGTGTTCGTATCAGGCTCGGTCTGCTGCGCGGTCAGGCTGCCTCGGGACGGGCGATGGTACCGAGGCTGCGCACACGCTGTAAAACCCGGCCACGCCCAGGTCGTACTGGTGGATTACGGCGTGGCCGTGAAGGAAGAGCTGCAGAACCTGCGAGAGCTCGCACCAGAATTCGTGCAGCTGGAGGCGCAGGCGTTCCGGTGCAGCCTGTACAACATGATCGAGCCGGTCGGGAGGAGCACGTGGTCCCGAGAGGCGTGGGCTCTGTTTAAGAACTTTATATCGGGGCGTAATCTGACCTGTAAGATCCTCTCGCAGTTCAGCGTCCTGAACCGAGGACTGTATAACGTGGTCGACCTGTACACGCCCGTCCAGTGCGTCACCTCCTACCTGGTGGAGAAGGGCGTCGCCGTCAGGATACAGAGCCCCAAACCGATCCTCGTGTCCGCCGCCCCGTTGTCATTCGTTTATTCCTCGTTTAACATCGTCCCCGGAAGCGAAGAGCTCGTTTACTGTACGCACGTCGTTAACCCGTGGGAAATCTATGTTCAGCTGGACAGGAACACTCGCGTTATAGATCAGATCTTAAAAAGATCAGCTGAAATCGCAGAGGAACTCTCTGCTCAGGCGCGTCCCAGTCCGGACGGACCCGCCGCCGTGTGCTTGGCCAGATATTTCGGAGACTGTAGCTGGTACAGGGCATTCGTTAGGCCCGCCCAGTCCTCGCTCCACTGCAATGTTTACTTTGTGGATTTCGGAAATAAGCAGGTTTCCGAAAATAGGAACGTCCTCGCGATCCCGGTGGAGGAGCCTGACCTTCTGTTCACACCCATGCAGGCTCTGAGGTGCTGCCTTTCAGGAGTACCAGAGGAGGAGAACCAGGCCGAGGTGAACGCCTGGCTCGAGAAGAACGTCCTGAACAAGGAGCTCAAAGCCAAGTTTGTTTCGTCCGACCACTCTGGGCACTTCTTCTGCGAGATGTTTAAGGGCGACGTGAGCGTTAACGAGAAGGTCAAGAAGAAGATTTCAATGGAAAAGAGCCAAACGAGCACAAAGGTGGTGCAGAACAAAAACGAGAAGACGCCAAACCTACAGAAACTCCCAAACCAGAGCAGCGTTAAAGAAAAACACAAAAACAAGCCAGCGGCCAAACGAGCACGAGCACGGACGCCACTCCCCAAGTTGTCCGATCTTCCGAGCGCCAAAATCAGCCCTGGCCTTAAGAAGGTGGCTTTTGTTTCTCACTGTGACTCCGCCCAGAGCTTCTTTATCCAGATGGAGGAGGACGAGCAGAGCCTCCTTAACCTGGGACAGGTTCTAAACGGCGGGAGCAGGAACGGCGTTTCCTCGCAGGTCCAGATCGGAGATCTGGTGGCAGCCGAGTACGATGAAGACCAGGCGTTATATCGAGCCGCCATCGTCAGCCTGGCGCCGGGCGCCGTAACAGTCGAGTTTATCGACTACGGGAACACGGCCAGCGTGGACAAGAACAAGCTTTATGTTTTACCGGACAGGTTTCTGTTTGTGGCTCGGTTCAGCCTCCCCTGCACGCTGTCCAAATCTTATCAGGACCGAGAGCGTTACCTAAAGCGGGCGCAGGGGATAGCTCTGTGGGTGGAGTTCGTACGGGATCTGGGACAGGCGTGGGAGGTGAAGGTCGAGCTCCTAAATCCTGCGCCTTTGGAAGAGTCCGGTTCAGATAAATCCAAACCAAACGACTCAAGCTCGATAGACGAGAGAAAATGGGAATTACAGACGCCCGAGACTGAAGGTCCAGCCTCTATCGTGCTTCAGAATTTCAGATCTAGGCGTAAGAGGCGATCTAGGCCGTCGCCTCAAATTAAACGCGTCCAGAAGGGTCAAACCGAAACCCCTCCTAACGAGCACACGTGGACCTTTTTAAATAACCCCGGCGACCCGATCCGGCGCCTTTCCCACGCCCCTGTTCAAACGGATCAGGTGTACGTGGGCGTGGCATCCTCCGTTACCACGCCCGGAGAATTCTGCCTCACTCTGGACCATTTGTTTCTTGTCATGATCGACATATCGTACGTCCTCCAGGGTCTAACGCAGGTCCTCCCCGCCCTGCCTGAGTCCCAGCTCGTACCCGGGGCGGCCTGCCTGCTGAGGGACGACCGCAAGCAGAAGTGGTGCAGAGCGGAGATCCTGAGCAGCGACCCCACCTCCGTGCTTCTTAACCTGGTTGATTACGGGCACTGTGCCCACCTGGAGCGCCCGGACCTCCACAAGCTCAGGGCTCTCCCCGAACAGCTCGCAGCGTTACCCAAAATCATCTACCCGTGCCGCCTGAGGGGGGTCAGACCGGCAGGTGAGCAGCAGCAATGGTCCGACCGGGCTGTGATCTTCTTCCAGGAGATGGTGTGTCAGAAGGATCTCCACATCTACTTCAGACAGTTTGTATCAGAAGCTCAGTGGGAGGTCGACATCGTCATCGAGGGCAGAAAGGTCGCTAAGGAGCTGGTGGACGCCGGACACGCCACGTATGTGGACGCCGTGCTGGGGATGAGGTTCCAACAGAGGTTAGGATGGGGACCGACCGCGACCAGTCAGGACCTACAACAAGCAATGAGTGAAGAACGTTCTCCAGAGACTGAAGAACAGACATCTGAGAGTCGAGACGAACCCGGGACGGTCCGGGAATCGTGTCATGATGGACCACGGTTTGAATTAAAGCAGTGTGAGTACCATCAGCTTAATATCTACAACGTAAAGTACAACGTAAAGCTTTATCTAGTGATATTTCCTACGTTATACAACGGTACGATATTTTTATTATTATTATAAAACGGTACGATGTTTTTATTATTATTAATATAAACGTTACAATGTTTTTATTATTATTGTAAATGGTACGATTTTTAAAATTATTATTATTATTATAAAACATCATGTTTTTATTATAGTTATAAAACATTACAATGTTTTTATTATTATAAAACGTTACGTTGTTTTTTTAGGACTATTTTAAACCGTTTTTTTAAATCATTTTTTAAATTTGAATTTTATTGTTATAAACGTTATGAGTAATCATACGTCCTATACGGCATATCTTCCTTCATATCTTCTCCACTGGAACCTGAAGGGATTTGGTTTGTTTATAGAAATTCTTACACTCACAAAGTGATATAAAAAGGGGTTACAGGGGTCACATTATGAATTTAAGGTGATTTATAGTTCTAGTTATTCTTTTAAAGTTTTTATGTATACGAGGAATAGGCACTTTTTGGCATTGTTTACACTTATAAAGGTGTTTTTTTTTTCAGGTTTGCTGATGTGAGTGATTTCTTCAGTAGTAAGTACAAACATTTTGTTAAATCTATTTATTATTTTATTAAATGAAAGTACATATTTTATGTGATAACTTAAGTACAGGAGAACCAATTAAAAAATCTCCCTGCACCTCTATATAACTCCTACATTTTAAATATTTGATATAAGTCAGTATTTGACATATATTGGGACGAAGTAGGGATCTACTCAGTAAATAATGGAATTAGGGCTCCTGTTATCCAAACCATGTCCCTGACCGTTAGATCAAAACGTCACATAAAATCAGGATTGGAATCCTCCAATCAGGAGGGAGTACTCACCTGTCAGTCAGGTGTGAATGCAGGTGTGTTTGGGGGCGTGGCTGTGGATGAATCTCTGGATTAATCTATATTAAAATGACTGATGATGTAATGGTGTTTGTTCAGCAGGTGGAACTGGAGCAGAGGATCGGCAGCCTGTATCTCATCCCATTCACACTTTATTATCTTTTATTAGCTTATTCATTTATTCATTTAGTTCAGTAAAGAATATTATAAACAATTAAGAATAGTTATGCTTTATTATCAGTGGAGAAAAAGAAAGCAGAAAGTTATTGTTTGTTGTTATTTGTTGTTTTAAGTTAATTACAGGAGTAAATAAACGTGTGTGTGCGTGTGTGTGTGTGAGTGTGAGTGTGAGAGAGATTTGTACTTGTGCCCTCATACTCGGATTGGAATTTGGAAATGTTGTGTAATAATAATAATCAGTGATGTAAAGTACAGTTTAAATTCCTGTAATCACATTTGTTACTTACATTATTTACCTTTTAATTTTAACAATTGAAATTACATTGGAATTCGTGTTTTTATTTTTTTTTATTTAAACCATTTGAGCACTAAACAGTTCAATGTTTGAAAAAATTACAACTGTATGTATTTCATCAAATAGTTTTCACCATTTATAGACTGAGACACGTCGAGTCCCAGTCGAGTCCCAGTCGAGTCCCAGTCGAGTCCCAGTCGAGTCCCAGTCGAGTCCCAGTCGAGTCCCAGTCGAGTCTGAGAGCAAATTAAGACATTTTTCAACATACAAGAATAAAAAGAAAAAAAATATTTGTAATTCACTTTACTTTCATTAAACATGATGTATTATCATAAGTAATATTGTATTTCATCATGTATTTAATAATTACATAATATAATGTTTATGAATTATTATTATATTCTAGTCTTAGAGTAATATATCTTTAAATAGTAAATAATGACGCTAAATCGCCTGAATATAAACATCATCCATTCTGTACATTTATTATTAAATTATTATTCAAACATGGAAATAACATTTTAATCTGATCCTGAACTCTACCTAACTATACTCAGCTTCTATACTGTTACACTTAACTGGTTTATTTAACAGTTTTTGGAGTATTTTCCTTAAATCATCTGCTAGGAATAATGGATAATAATAATTCTTAGTTTAATTCGTTTGTAAATATAAACACAAACATTTGTTGAGTTGCTTAACCAGTGTATTAATATTAATATATTTAATATATAAACCACTCCAGTTACGCTGCCTATTTATTATAAATAGATGTATATATTATATTGATATAAACTGATTATAGTTCTATTAAAAGTGATATTTAATAGAGAGACCTGACAGGTTGTCCCTTTTCTTTTCTGAGGCGGTTGGCGGTTATCAAATCGCCTCAGCACAAGCTTATATGGACGCGGTGGCTTAACGGACATCTGGAGTGTCCAATCAGAAGGCTTCTTACAAAAGGCGGGTCTTTTTCTGACCAATCCCAACCGAGTGGGGGACGAGCTTTTTAGCGGGAACAGCTACGTGCGGCGTGGTTTTATAGTTCTCGCGAGATCTGGCGAGAGGCCCTATCAGTGCTCGTGCCATATGGTCTCGCGCATCGTCAGGTCGGTATATAAAGGCGGAGCGGCGACTGGAGTGCGAGCAGCCCGGGACTGAGAGATTCTATACACATCATCTAATCGTTGGTTTTTTATTTCTCTCCCAGCTTTTTTAGGACATTTTAAGTGTTTAAGTTTGTGAACTGATCGTTTTGGCGGCTGGTCTCCGTGTTTCCGGGCTGTTTCTGTGTGTTACACTGCGCTAGTTAAAATGGCGAGCTCGGCTAACTCAAACCCTGTGGTAAGGATCCGGATCTCAGACTCACAACGGAACAAACACAACACTAAACTACACAAAACAACACTAAAGGAAAGAAAAGCAGAATATTCCAGAAATAAAGCAGGAGTTTTAGTCCGGTTCTGTGGTGCTTCATTAGCATTAATCCAAATCTTAATGTTCCCAATTAAATAAAACCGTGTTCGAGATTCAAATCGGCCATTTTAAGTGTAAGAGCAGCTGTTTAATGTTTCTGATTTAATCTTAAATCTACTCAGTGTTAGAGATCAGAAATAGATCAGTACATCCTCATCTTTTACTGCTTATTAGTGAGCTTTCAACTTTTATTGTTATTAGATCTTAAACATGGGCTGATTTGAATGAAATAAAATTTAGCGATGCTGCTTTGTTTCTGAGGCAAAATCCAAATGCTAAAAAAACTCAAACCTTAAACGTCCACAAGTTCATAAACTTCTGGTTTATTTGTACAAATGTATAAGATTCCAGGAACTCGCCGTGTTTTATGAGCTTATTTTTTTTTACACACATTAATGTATGAAACGTTACAGTGTAGTAATGGAATACGATTATCTATTTAGAAACTAAACTTAAATAAATAAACACAATCTCAAATGTGTTTTAGGGCAGAAACAAATCCGTAATGACCTCCATGTCTCTGTGTGTGCGCGTATCTGTGTATGTCTGTCGTCCTTTTATACACACATGCACTCTAATATAGACTCAGAGAGGGAGGGGCCGAGCTACACATCACGTGACTCAGGGCCATATAAACCCCTTTAAATAGAGCTGCAGCGCTCAGTGTGGGGAAAC
>JAUZSU010026906.1:0-10548 GCA_034780255.1 Parotocinclus maculicauda | reverse complement strand
TATATATTTGGACTGTGGGAGGAAACCAGAGTACCCAGAGTAAACCCACACAGACACAGGGAGGACATGCAGATTCTACACAGAAAGAACTCAGCCGCTTCACCCTTGGATTAAACATGCTTGCTGTAAGGCAGCAGTGCTACCCACCGAGCAAGTCATGTGATGTGTGTATGCATTTCTTTAAAATAACTAAATGCAGAGGTGCACACACTGTTAAGGGTTTTATATCATTATATAACCGCACAGTTTAGATCATCTATGTGTATTTGTGTGTGTGTGTGTGTGTGTGTGTGTGTGTGTGTGTGTGTGTGTGTGTGTGTATACACACATACACATATTTACATTATACAAGTATTACCCTGAAGTAAAATTTTATTTTATTTTTTTTTTATTTTATTTACTTGTTTCCCATCTGTTAGTTGGAAATGAATCAAATGCCAAGTTATATATTTTCAAAGGAAATATTTCCTTAATTAAAATTACAAAGTTGCATTGTATACTGTATGTCAGGATCTTAGGTATTCATTGTTTGTGTAATCCTATCCTTTGTACTTTAGAGAAGTAATGTGAGGGAATGTAAGCTATTGGGCAAAATGTTTACATTTTGAAAATATTACAGAAAATCTAGACAAAATAAAGCTGTTACCAATATAGCATAATCCAAGGAATTGTTTGCAATAAAGTTATTAACAGATAATTTAAGACTGGATAAATATTTAGTTTTTAGAGTAGGATTAAGGGAGAATGTAAACAGAGTGGCACTGATGGAGCACTACTCCAGAGTTCACTGACAATTGCTTTAAGAAACAGAGATTGCCTTGTGTGTGTACATGAAGCAGGGAGAGGAGGAGAGAGGTCCCAGTACTTTTGTGAGATACTATCAGGGAAACACTGGTGGCAAGAGTTTTTTTTCATGAGGCAGCTGGTTGTGTTAATTTCTTGTATGCAAGGACCCATAGTGCAGATTCTAGATAAACACAATAAAAATAAATAAATGCATGATGTATTTCTGATTCCATTTCCTGACCCTCTGAACCACTGCTTGCACTCTACCTGGAGTTCAGTACAGGCCGAGAGGGTGTGATGGGTTTGGTATGGAGAGGATGAGTAGAACGTGATTAGCTCTTTCTACCCAAAGAGTTTAAACATGAGAAAAAACATCCTTCCACTCATGTGAAGACAAATGAAGATTTAGCAACAGCAATGTTTACATTAGAATGTTTTATTTCTTACACAGTCTAAGCCAAATTATCAAAATATGGCCACACTGGCATTCATTTTTGCATTATTCCCCATTCTGTGATGTACTGTCACCCTGTCCATTGTGTACCTCTGCCAGCATCTAACAAATTCCTAGGGCACAGCGGGATGCTTTGCATATTATCCCCATTGCCACTTCTGTTGCTGGGAGATTTCTAGTTTATAACTGGCCAAGCCTTAGAAGTTACAACCCATTTACTGATATTAAATCAATATCTGGAAGGTTAGTCAGTATTCAGGACTTGTCATGATCTTGGAGAGCAGACTTACATGTACTGCTTACAAAAAATTAAATATCATCAAATGAAATAAAAAAAGAAGGTCAGTTTCTCTGCTGAAGTTGTAGCGGTTTATTTTTCCCTCTGTTGGCAGGGAGGGTAAGGTAATTGAGGTCTAATTGAGTGTCTCGGCCTCTGAACACCCCCACATCCTCTTGGCCTGTAGTTTGGAGGCCTAAGTGTACCAGTGGGCCAAAGGAGATCCTCTTCCTGTCAAGTATTATCCTCCAGCCAGCCATCCTCTGACAGAGAGCTCTTAGACCTGTTTACAGTCACACTGGTTCAAAGAAGGGCCAGTGGTAGTACAATAGAACAGTGTGTATCCAAGTGTGTGTGTGTGTGTGTGAGTGAGAGATAAAGAGAGAGAGAGAGAGAGAGCAAGAGCGAAAGAGAGAGAGAGAGAGAGAGAGAATGCAGAGCAGATCTATGGTACTTTCCTACACATTGTGGGAACTACAAGAAGACAAACAGAAAGAAAAAGAAAACAAAAAGAATGGCATGAAGGAAATAAATTTCTTTATTTATGTATTACTTCCCGATTACATTGTGTATTATTTTACAAGTTGTGGCGGCATTTGATTTTTCTTTCTTTCTTAATTCTTTTGAATAAACACAAAAGTATATTAAGACTTTTCCCTGTCCTATTAAGGTTCTTTTGTACTTTCTATTGACCTTTGCACCTTTTAAAGTTTTTCTCTTCATTTTAATTATAGCCCTTTTTCCATAAATATGTGTTACATCAATACAAACAAAATCCCATTATGTGACTGGAAGGCCATAGTCATGCATTCTATTTGGTACCAAGGTAATGTAGGTTAAGACTGTTCAGACACATTAGAGAAGCCCTATAAAACTCCAGGGGTTGGAGTCAAGGTTTAGCTAGGTGAGTTTCATCACTGTATATATATTAAGAGGCTTTACTGGGTACATACTGATGCTTGCTCCTACTAGCCCCGGTGACCCAGCCATCAGTTGCCTTCCTCTTAGGAATTGTAATCCTAACCTTGCCAACGCCAACCTTTGCCTCATTCACAACAAGCGGTTGACTCTCAAAATGCTTGCTATAAATAGCCTTGAGGCTCAGCAAGGTAAATAGAAGGCGATATTAAAAACAGCCGGCACACTTGTAAGCATTTAAGTAAAAAAAAAAGTCAAAAAAGAAGCCAGGAACACAAATAGAAAGGGAATATCAATTAAAATCATACTAAATAAATAATATGACAGTTTATGACATATGTATACTTCAAAGCCCCTCTTAGGTTAAATGGCTGTAACTATTACCACATGTAAACTTGTTCATGCAAGAAGCCTCTGGCCTTCAAAATAAGATTTTGTAAAAATAAATGTATATTGTCTTGTTGAAAAATGCATAAACCTCCCTGAAAAAGATGTCGTCTTGAAAGCAGTATATGTTGCTCTAAAATCTCAATGTACTTTTCTGCATTAACACTGTCATCACAGAAGTGTAAATGATCTTTGCCAAGCATACCATTTCTTAAAAAAAAAAAGTGGAATACTGAGCTTACACATTGCACATTTCACCAGAATACACATTTACACTGTGTGATGAGCCATCCCAGATGCATTTGAGCCCAGAGAAATTGACACCACTTCTGTATATAGTTAGCAAAATGATTAGTTTTTGCACAGTGAAGACTTTTTTCATGAAGGTAACACCATACTGTAGTGCTTGCTGAAGATTTACCCTTGCCTGTTTGGTTATATCAGTTATTGATGTATAATGGTTTCTGTTCATAGCTGACAGAAATGTTTCTGCTGTTGTAGCCTATTTAACTCAAGGTCAACACTGTGCATCCTAAGATGCTTTTTTTCCTACTGCAGTTGTATAAAGTGTATAAAGTTGTACTGCAGTTGTATAAAGTGGTTACCATAACCTTAATCGGCTCGAATCACTTTGACCTTTTTTCCTTTTATTTCTTTCCCCAAGCCATTTACATCCAAAGAACTGCCACTCATTTTTGTTGTTGCATATTTTGAGTAAACTCTAGAGAATATTGTGTTTAAAAATCCTAAAAGATCAACAGTTATAGACAACTCAATTTGTCCCATCTGGGACCAACAATTACACCATGATTAAAATCACTGAGATCACTGATTTTTTTTCTCATTCTAATTTTTAATGTGATTAGGAATAATGTTTCTGGACTGCATTTGTATGGCTTAATGTATTGTACTGTTACAATTAATATGTGTACAGGTGTTTTTGATAAAGTGTTCAGAGAGTGAATAATGCTAGAGGTTTTGTGACTGTTTACAAATTCTACATGACTGCTTAATTCAGCCTTATAACAATTGGAGGACTAAAGTCTTTATGACTGAACGTGGCATTTGAGTCCAGATCAGCAGAAACTAAACTGTTATATTTCCCATCATCCATCACCTTGTCTCACATAACTATAACAATAATTAAAAACACAATTCAACTTCAATGCAAGAATAGCGATGAAAGCATAACTCTAGTCAATTAGTCTGTGCCTGTGACTTCATCCCAAACCAATCAGAGGAGGAAATACTCAGTGTAGGTGAAAATTCTCATCGGAGAACAATTGTAAGTTTTTCAGTTCACTGCAATTCCATCACGTAAGAAAGCACACAGTGGAGTCATGCCAGGATTATTACAGTCATGGCCAAAATTGTTGGCTCCCCTGAAATTTTTCCAGAAAATCAAGTATTTATACCAGAAATGTATTGCAATTACACACGTTTTGTTGTACACATGTTTATTTTCATTGTGTGTTTTGGAACAACACGTAAAACAGAAAAAAAAAGGACAAAATTGTTGGCACCATCAACTTAATATTTTTGAAACAATAACTGAAATTAGTCGCTTCCTATAACCATCAACAAGCTTCTTGCACCTCTCAACTGGAATTTTGGACCACTCTTCTTTTGCAAGAGTGCCTTCTCCCAAGAGCAATTTTAAGATCTCTCCACAGGTGTTCAATGGGATTTAGATCCGGACTCATTGCTGGCCACTTCAGAACTCTCCAGTGCTTTGTTTCCATTCATTTTTGGGTGCTTTTAGAAGTATGTTTGGGGTCATTGTCCTGATGGAAGACCCATGACCTAGGAGGCAAACCCCGCTTTCTGACACTGGGAACTACGTTGAGTGCTTTACCAAAAAGCTCTATCTTGGTTCGTCTGTCCACAAGGCGTTTTGCCAAAAGGATTTTGGCTTACTCACATACATTTTGGCAAACTGCAGTCTAGCTTTTTTTATGTCTCTGTGTCCTCCTAAATCTCCTGCCATAGCATTTCATTTAATTCAAATGCCGTTGGATAGTTCGCACTGACACTGATACACCTTGAGTCGTCAGGACAGCTTGAATTTCTTTGGAACTGGATTAACCTTTCATCAATTTTTTTCTTCAGTCCACGTTCAGGGAGAGTAACTACGGTGCCATGGGAGGTAAACGTCATGATTATGTTGCACACTGTATGTTGGACTTGTAACCTTGGGATTGTTGATATTTGTCCACAATTTTGGTTCTCAAGTCCTCAGACAGTTCTCTTCTCTTCTTTCTGTTCTCCATGCTTAGTGTGACACACACAGACACATAATGCAAATATTAAGTCAACATCTCTTTTTATCTGGTATCAGGGCAGCATGGTGGCTCAGTGGGTAGCACCGCTGCCTCACAGCAAAAAGGTCCCTGGTTCAATCCCAGGTTGGATCGGCCTGGGTACTCCCTGTGTCTGCGTGGGTGTACTCCAGGTACTCTGGTTTTCACCCACAGTCCAAAGACATGCGTGTTAGGTGAATTGATCACTCTAAATTGGTATTGATATGTGTGTCTGTGTGTCTGTGTGTGTGTGTGTGTGTATATATATACACATATACACACACACACACACACACACACACACAAGTTCATCCCAAGACTAGTGATATATATATATATATGACTAGTCTTGGGATGAGCTTGTGTAGTGATGTTAAAGAAGCCGAATAAACAAACAATGTATCTGGTTTTAGGTGTGATTTTTATATTGCCTATACCTGTTACTTGCCTGACGTAAGTTTAAATGAGCATCACATTCTTGAAACAAAGGTTAAACTAGACGTTTTGTTATAACCATGTTTATTTTATTTGTATGTATTGGAACAACAAATAAAAATCAGGGAAAAAAAATCCAAATGTGGTATAGTAATAATATTGTTGGCACCTTTTCAGAATAAATTTCTGGGATAAATACTTGGGTGCAAACAATTTCGGCCATGACTATGTTCATATTCAGATAAGTATACAAATTTGGTACTGTGAGAGAGCATAAAATCTTAAATAACAGCGGCTGTTGTGCTGTTAGGATATATGAAATGAATTTAAAAGTCAGATTTCCATCTATCTACCACTTGCTGTGCAAAACATGTTATCACACACAATGTGACCTAATGTATGTTGACTCCCCTTCTCTCTGTTATTTCAGACGCACTCACTGCTTACAGTTTCATAATGATACTATGGAGAACTTGTACTTGCTGGCTTATTAGGGAAAAAAACGCCGTTGAGTTTAATGATCAACACCAGTGTCAGACCTCACGCTCATGTTCCAAAATGTAATGGAAAGGCGAAGAGAGGTGGCTGGATTAACAGCAAAGGGAAATAAACTCCATACTAATGCACATGTTATGGAAGTAATAATTGGTGACAACAAACTTTTGGCTATACAGTGTATATTATTGCATCCTGTATCCAACACGAGTTATATACTGCTCAGAAAAATCAGGGCATACTTTAAAATTAAATATCCCATAGTTAAATATCCTCAATTTTTCTGAGCAGCGTATACAATATATATGATACATAAGGAAAAAAGAAATAAACCAACACTCTATGGCTGAGGTCCAATAAGACCTTGTTTTTACCCTTAAAACTTAAATTGAGCACTTTTATCCCACTTTTCACATGTTTCTCCAAATTCATTTGCTCCATGAGTCATCTTTTGTGAATCATCAATTCAGTTCTTTCAGGTTTACACTCAAACTCAAATGTTCTAATTTTACTTTCCTAATAGACTCCTCTTGGGTTTGCTGCTTTCATGTCTTCAGTGTCTCTGCAGCTTCTTACAAATTCATCTGACTTAATCCCCACTTGCTTTTTCATACATATGTTCAATTATGAGAGTTTTATTACTTCTACTTCCGTGTTTGCTCTTACACTTACTTACTGGCGCCAGGAACCGCTTCAGACTTTTGAGGCCAGGAAACAATTCTGAACTTTAGGTGCCAGCAATCTGTACACAACTTCAGTCCAACTTAGTCACTTATTCAGATTTCCTTTTTTCTTATAAGAGCTTCACAAATTTACAAGTCACAATAAATGTCCCTTACATTATACTAATGCCAGCCCTCTACAAAGATCTGACAAATCTGTCAAATAATTATAATGCTTAAATAACCCATGATACAGCTCAGAGTAGTTTATCCAGATCAATCTAGCTTTAGCTTGGGCTGTCCAGTTCTGGGTCAGCAAAAAACACACACCGTTACACTCTAGCAGCCATCCATCCATTATCTTCCAATTAATCAACATAGGAACGCAGGCGCAAGGGCAGAAACAACCCTAGTTGGGGTGCCAATCCATCGTAGGGAGGAAACCAGAGTAACCAGAGTAAACCCACGCAGACATAGGGCGGACATGCAGACTTCACATAGAAAGAACGCAGGCCACTCCACCTTGGGATTGAACGCAGGACCTTCTTGCTGTGAGGCTACCCACCGAGCCACCGTGCTGCCCACTCTAACAGCCGCATGTACACAATTGCAGTACCCTACTGATTCTGAAAAGTTTAAGTGATTGGTTCTAATAGACACACATTGGTTTAAGGTGGGGTTTAACGTAAGGACACATGAAGGGAGAGAGGAACTGCATGGGATTGGGGTGGTTTACGTCGTATTTCACAGAGCACATATACAGTAATAACTTGAATGCCCCACCTGCAATGAAAGACTTGAAGACTGAGGTCATGTAACATGTTCCCTGCTTCATGATCAGTCTGACAGCTTACATATAATTTGTTGACAATTAAGCAACCCACATATAACTGACAGGTTTATTTGATTAATACTGCTCCATCTAGAGATATATACATACTGCTCACAAAAATTAGGGGATATTTAATTATGGGATATTTAATTTAGCTAATTTCTGTGAGCAATTCATCTATAATGTATGTATAATGTTACCAAACCAAAATCATATGCGACATTTCTGTACATAGACATGGCACTTACTTCAATGACAAATACTCACTTTACTTACAAATGATTAAACATGACGCTTCCCACTATTATTTTGTCTCAAACATACACTGCATATATGTTGTGCTGAATCCCCTAAAAGAAATTGGCCTGCTTTTAGATAGGATGTTTGTATGTTCCCTGTCAGTTTCACACTATTTAGTTGCACTTTGCCCTGTGCCTGCCAATGTTTTGGTTAAATAAATACTCCAGCATTGCCTGGCAGATCACCAGTTGGCTCTAAAAAACTAAAACTGGAACCCAGTTCGCCATCTACTGGTCATAACGAAGAAATTAGTTACAGCGATTAGTTTCTGAGAACCTGGGTTCAGACCATCTTACACTCACTTTACACGTACTGCATGTTAAGTACACTCTGTGCCACCTACACAATCAGATGTACCTTGAGAGCATTATCAAACCTCTCCTGTCATGGAATAGCTTACTCGAGGTCTGAAATGCAGGAATGGATTTTTATTAACATAAGAAATTAAGTTGAAAACATGAAAACATAAAATATTTCAGGTTCGTGCTGTCTGCAATTAAATAAAAGTCAAAGAAAATGTAAGAAACATTGCGTGTTCTATTCTATATACATTTTCCATAATGTCCCAACTTTTGCTAATTTGGGCTTGTAAAAAACAAATTATTGCCATAACTGGGTCATATTATTATTACTAAGTCATATTAACCTGGAATTTTCCAATTAGATAAGTATATATTTCAAGAGAAGATTTAGTTTTGAAAAGCCATTTAATTCCTAATAAACGCTTTTTTTATAGCCATTATTAGGTGGAGCAGGACTTGAGTAGTAGACAAGAGATTAAAGGACTTTTTATATGACAGATAATATTAGCTTCCAACAACACCTCAAAACAAGGAATATTTTTGCCACTTCAGTGCTCTGTTGGAAAAAACACCAACTGATTAATCCAGCATTTGTAATGAACACAATGTCATGTGCAGTGTGTTCTGCACTCAATAGTTTTGACATATTGAATTCTGCTGTCTCTCTGGGTTAAATCAATTAAATTCAGCTATTCTGTTATTGTTAATTGTCTGTTGAAATGACACATATGGATCCACTTTATTTCCACGATTTGATGGTAAGTAGGTGGCAAATCCACAGTGAACCAGATCTGCCAGAAATGAGTCACTAGTCAAAATGACCAATTACGCAAGGAGATGGCAGTCTCCGAGTCTGAGGCCCTAAATAATGGTGACAGGCTGTCTGAGAGATACGTCATGTGTTAAAGGAAATAGCAGCTAAATGAATATACAGAAAAATACATTTACTAGTCAACTCAGTAGGGTGCACAAGGGAGGAAATAAACCTGTTTTTAAGCTGATTACACATCCAGAGGCCCAAACCCTCTCAGCAGCTCCACTGCAGTGTACTTCCAACACAAGCAATGCTGTTAATTAGAGCTCTTGCTTCAGGGGAGAAAACTATAAGCCTAGCAGGAGTATTAGAGATGGTTGGATGGAGAGGGGGATGTACAGGGGTGCTTAATTGGAGCTGTGTGCTTTATTAGTGGTCTGGGTGCTGCTGATGATTGCTCTGAACAGGTGGAAGTCCTGGGCCAGCCTGTCTGTTCTTGTCAGAATCTGGAACACTGAGCACAAGGCTCTCTACACACTGGCCCGTTACCATAATCAAATCACTTATTACCCACAATGCTACCCACCCTGTTAAATGGCAACATATTTCTGGCCCAGCTGCAAAACTTTCTATGGCAGGTCCACTGTGGAGCCCTGGGTAGGCATTCACTATGCCTTCACAAAGGAACTACCAACTATAGTTAGCCTCTCCACACATAATGACCATATCAACTGTACCAACTCTTTGTGGACTGAAAGCAAATTCTTCAGCCTGGCATGCCAAGACTAGTCACACTTCTAAGAATAAACCAAAACACAGAAGACACAGAAGGTCCACTGTAAAAGGCACACACTGAATAAATAGAACAGGTCTCTGAACATGAGCAAGCTATTACCTTCCTTCATCCCACTTTTTCTGTGCTTGAAAAGTTTGGGTATCATTTGTATTTGTGTATGTGAATGTGCATGTATGTGAGTAATTGTCATTTAACCTTGAAGTATGTGTACCTCCAGGCATGCCAAAACTGGAAGTCCTATTCAGTCTTGAGCGATTGCAATCTGGTTGATAACAGCTTGTTGAACACATACACACGAGTTGTTAAAGTTCTTGAAAGCATTCTTGTAAAATCTCCAGCCATCTTTTTTCTGGCACTAAACACATTTTGCAGTTGATGGGTAAAAGCTTTGAAAAAAAGAACTTTTAAGGCTTAGCACCAATCTTTGAATAACAATACTGCAAAACAGTTTGATAGGGTATGTGGTCAACTACAGTGCAGGAACAAATAAAACAGCATTGCAAAAAGCATTGTTTAAAAAGACATCAAGCTATGCGGCCAAATAGAAAGGACCACAAAACATTCTTCCAGTAACTGTAACAATACAGTTTGGATAAACTCAATGAGACCAGACAGAACAGACTCCAAACACACCCATGTAAACTGGAAAGAAATATTTTTAGATTTTTTTCATCACACTATCTGACAGTTCAAAAAAACACTCTTTTATTGCATTCATATCTATTGTACATGTAAAATTACGGATAAACTGGTCAATCCACATCTGATAAAAAATAAAGCTTTCTGTCAGTAATTTTTTCAGCACTCTCTGCCGTAATCATTCTCTTTTCTCCCAGCACTGCTTACCGAG
>JAUZSU010026895.1:0-10548 GCA_034780255.1 Parotocinclus maculicauda | reverse complement strand
TCCAGACGTCTGTTGAGTGTTGTAAGAAGAAGGGGGGATGCCACACAGTGGTGAAAATGGCCTTGTCCCGACTTTTTGGGGATTTGTTGATGCCATAAAATTTGGAAACAACATATTTTTCCCCTTAAAATGATACATTCTCTCAGTTTAAACTTTTGATCTGTGATGTGTGTTGTCTGAACAAAATATTAGATGTTGGCTACTTCACATCATTGCATTCAGTTTTTATTCACAATTTGTTTAGTGTCCCAACTTTTTTGGAATCCGATTCCAGTACCTCGATCCACTGTTCCACTGTGCCACAAACAAAGAACTTATTTGGCAAGGAAATATCATGTAACATTAGGCCTTAATTTTCACCATCAAGAATTTATGGATTATATTTTCATTGTTGGTATGTCCATTAAATTGTAGTAATGGATTTAAGCACAAAGTATGTGTCGGGCACAAACATTTTTTAGAAAAGTCAAATTACTAGACCAGAAGTTTGAAGATTGCTGTCAATATGAATATGTATGTATTTAGTTAACACAAAAAAATTATTCTGCTTTTCTAGCTCTGTGGTAAACTGAGTTTGAATCCAGTTTCCTAATACTAAGGTCGGGTATCTCTCAGGCAAAAAAGGTGTAGGGAGTCCGGACGGGGTGGATGAGATGATGCTATCTATACTCCAGACCAGATAACATTTCCGCAAATGCAATTTCTATTTAATTAGCGACAACAAAGCTGGTCTGCCCAAACAGAAAAACATCAGTTGTAAATAATGGAATCTTTCTTTTTCTGTTTATATGCACAATGTTTTTTTTCTGCTGCATTTTCAGCTGGTGGAATCCTCAATAACCAAAGCAGATAGACGTTAAAGTGACAATTTAAAAAAAGCATTGATTAATTTTAATAAAAGTAAATGTGCCTTTTCGGGAATCAGTTTCCTATAACTGTCACAGCATAATTCAGATGTTCCTCTTTCTGTGCTTGAAAAAAAAAACATTTAGAACAAGCACATTCATTATGTGCTTGTCATAGTGACTAATAAATATTCTACAATTTATATTAGCTTTGGTTGACAGTGGAATGTACCTCAGCTCTGCTCAATAGTAAATGTACTGTAGTTCTGCCACTCTCCACTTTGGGTCTTGCTGTATAAGTCAGTTTGCCATATATTATTTATACTATCTGTGTTGAATAAAATGTAACAACCACAAAAATACTCTGCTACACCGAACTCAGACTATTCTCACCAGACAAAAAATATGTCCTCTGTGATCGAAACATACCTAATAACATGTAATACCTCTATAAAGTCCAATGTTAACTGGGACTTTTGCCACTGCTGGTAGACCAATGTGATCGAACATTTCGATACACCTGCAACTTCTACTGCCTTCTTCACACTCTGGCCTCTGGCACACCCAAACACAATCACTTCTTGTTCCAATCATTGACATCTGCTTGGCGACCCATTTTCCCCACACTGAAAAAGACATTCCCCACACCTTTTCTAAATCTATGAAACCTGTGGCACACACTTCAGGTATTTACAGCCTAAGTGCAAGGTGGCTATTGAGGCTTGTTGAGGTTTCTTTCTCAGTAGTAGTCTTTGGACGACTACTATGTGACTTGTTGTGCACAGTCCTGGTTTTTCAGAATTTGGCTATGAAGGATGCAACAGTGCTATGTGATATTGGTGGTCTTTCTGGGTTGTTGACGGCTATGGCTGTGAAACAGCAGCTGCGTTACCCAGACATCATAATCGTCAAATCCATCTTCACTTAGATGTCACGAATAACGTTTGTGTTGATCACCTTTTGGTAACAAAGTACTTTTGGTTCGGACCTTCTTTTAGATGTGCTTATTTGGTTCAAAACATACATTCCTTTAGCTACTCTGTAATGTGTTATGTAATCCTTGTCAGTGATCTTTAATTTGCAGCCACTGTTCCGCATATTGTCAGTGTTTGACATAGACTGCCGTAACCCATCCAAATTAGCTTTTCTTGAATGATAGGCTTACAACAGGCTCATGCATAAATGTTTCTTGTTCATGCATGTTTCAGTACTCTGACAAATGACATTTTTAACTATTTTGTATGACATCTATTTGAAAATCTGTATTAAAGATATGAGTGAAGTAATGGGTGCTCTATGTTAAAGAAGTCTAGTATTTCAAGTTTCGATATACCAGCTCTTGGTGCAGAACACTTTATTTAAATCTGCTGTCTCGTTTTTTTTGGTAACACATATTCTTGGTGCAAATAACTCCCCATGGGTCCTAAGAAGGTTAGTAACAACAGCCAACAATAAAGAAAACAATGAGAACCATGATAGTGGTGATACTTTCAAAAAAGATAATAGAGGAAATATGAAATATAATTTATGTGTTTGATCTGTGGTAAGGAACGATGTGTTGTGTTTTGAACACATTCGTTGGAGAACCAGTGTTCGGCTGCAATCTACTTGACTGTGCACCTCCTGCTTATCACAATGATTTTCTGACCCATTTTGCTGCTGAACTGTTTACATCAACAAGATCTTCCTTGGCTGGATGTTTTCTATTACACATAAACTTTATTACTTGATGTTATGCTGCACTCTGGGGTCACTAATTTCCATACAATTAAGCTCCAATGCTAAAAAGACAGGTGTCTTTTAAGAAGTGGCCACTCACTACTGTAACATAGGAGATTTTGGGTCGAAAATAATTATTAAGATTAATTTAGCAGGACTTTCTGATTTAAAACATCTGAGCGCTGTGTCAACACTCAAGCTGCTCATTAGCAAATTATCAAGTCCGTTCCAAGGATAATTAACTTTTTTATAGGAGTGCCCAGGTACCTGTGCTGGGTATTGCTGATTAGTACTCAAGTATCACACGGCTAAAACTATGCTTCTTCACCTGCCCAATTTTCATGGTCAGAAAATTTAAATTCACAAATAACACCAAAGGGATTTACACTCGCCCACTACTTTATTAGGAACAGTTACTGAGGTGTTACGCTGAATTTTATTTACATTCACATTCTTAGATCATGCAGTAAGTTGGCAACACACTTACAAAAAGCATTTTTAAGTCTTTAAATGCATTTGTTTTAAAAAGCAACAGTTCAATGTTTTCTACATTGTGTGTGTGTTTGTAGTAAATTGAATTCACAAATAGCGTAGAGATACACTTTTGTTGCACTTTTTACATTTATTCTTAGTAGGAATTTAAATATTACATTTGTTTGTTTTAATAAGTATAGGCACCAACCTATTTTGTTGTTTTATTATATTTTTATCTCCTCTAATAGAAAATGTAATTATAACATAAAAGTGCATTCTGTAAGTTACAACTACCATTTCTCGGTTTATGTTAATACAGCACCACTAACCCTAAACCAAAACAAACCCAGAGCCCGCCCATAGCCTTAATAAAATTCAGGTCCCTTAAAGACCTATCTAGTTATATGGGACGCGGGCTAAAAATATAATCTGTTAAAATGTATCAATTTCCTGCTGCATTAACTTTGCTTTAAGTAACATTTGACAAAATACAGCATTATACAATATAAAGGAAAAGACAAACATACTAAATTATTTTGTCAGTGCTAATTTTTCTTACATATTCAACATTACATTAGTCAACATTTGGGAGTCTTAGTATCCTGTTTGTATGGTGTGTGTGTGTGTGTGTGTGTACTATGTATGTATTAGACAGGATGAGCAGAATATAGAAAGACACTGCCCCACCCACACTTGCTCACATACTTAGGTGCACATGTTGTGTTGTTCATTACCTCAGCTGTTTCTTTCCCCATTTGCACATTCTCTGTGTAATATAAATTACACTTCACACTTGTGAAAATATGTACACACTGAGCCACAACTGTGCATACACGCACTACTACAGCAGTGAAAAGCTTTGTTAGTCCTTTTAATCAGTGATAATTACCCCACTCACTGAAAGACACTATCACCTGTCAAACGGATTAATAGTCCGAGGGAACACCAACGTGAGAGAGATGTTTTGGGAGTGTGCATCTGCATTTTCCTGCCCGTTTTGGGAGAGACTGCAAGGCTCAGAAACTTGCTTACAGAATGTAAAATGGGTATCTAAAAATACCCCTGGATACTCAGTGTGGGCTGAGGCTACTGTGGTCTGATGTGCTTAATCTCATCGCCTAATGGCTTTTTAGAGGGAGAGAGAGAGCGAGAGAGAGAGAGAGGGCAAAAGAGAGCGAGGGGGAGAGGGAAAGAGAGCACAGAAGATAGCACCACAAGAACTGACCCATTCCAAGTCACATAACGCATATTACCCTAGGGAATAAGGGACACTGCAAAGGGATAACAGGGTGAGAGTGACAGAGCGGCAGCGTGGGATGAATTGGCAGGGATAGAAAAAGCAAATATGTAGGAAAGAGAAGGAAGATAAAGGACTAGCTGATAAGGTCAGGGATGGATGGAAATGAGGACGTGGCAAGAAAAAGGTGTGGCATCGGACACAGAGGAGTTAAAAGAAAGGTGATACAGAGAAGCTGTGGGAGGGACTGCATGTAGGGATAAATAGGAAGACATTTTCAGATACCTGTGCTGCACAGATCTAAAGCTTGCCCTTGCTTCAGCACCCCCAGGAAAGACCCCCAGCCAACCAGTCAGAAACTGTGAAACAATGGGGGCCCCCAAGAGAGTGTAGATGTACACTTTATTAATCTAAAATAACCTTGTCTGGTCTTATTGTAGACAATGCCTTTGCATTGTTTTCAGACGTATTTTTACTGGTTTATTGGTTACTTTAGCTAGTTTCAATGTAACAGTTTATAAACCTAGTAAAACTGAGAATAAGAGTCTTTGTTCATCATCAGACTCACTTTACTTGTGCCCCAGTAAAATGTTGCTGTGCCCCACTAAAACTGCAGTGGTAAAAGGTAAAATTTATCCTGGAGTGATGTGTCCTAAAGGACACATCATGCAAATTCACTACAGCACTAAATTCCTGCCCTAGCATCTTTCCAAACGCTTGAATGTTTTCAGTCTGAGACTGTTTCTTTGGTTTTTCTCATGGAGTAATGGACATCTGCAAATATTTAAAAGAAAACCAGCCACCCCATGGATATGGTAATGACGACACATTTAAAATGTGCTAAATTTAGTTAATGCAATTAATAAAAATAAATTGCTCTTCATTTCACATCCATGGCAGAGTAACGGCCTTTTGTGTGGCAAGCAGAGGGGAAAAGCTATGTCCCTTTAAATTACGTGTGCCCCAGTATGTCAAGTAATCTAGAAACTCAATATTATGACTGTGAAGGAATTATAACATATTTTAACACAAATATAACACAAATTGACACACAAAGGTTTAAATGGCGACCAAACTTTATAAAACAGGAAAAGGATATAAAAAGATATCCAAGGAATTAAAAATGTCAATTAGCATTGTTCAAACTCTAATAACCAAGAAAAGGACAGGTAGATCAACAATAATTTTAACAACAACTGCCAGGAAAATTGTTTGGGATGCAAAGAAAAAAACACAAATAACAGCTGACATGCAGAACTCCCTGAAAAGATGTGGCTGTTTCAAAATGCAAAATAAGGAGGCACGTGAAGAAAAATGGGTTGCATGGTCGAGTCGCCAGAAGAAAGCCATTACTATGCCAATGCCACACAGCAGCCCGCTTACAATATCCCAGACAGCACAGAGAAACCTCAACATTTCTGGAACAAAATTATTTGGAGCGATCAAAACTTGGAGAAAAGTCAACAAGACCTATGACGAAAAGTACACCATCCCTACTGTAAAACACGAAGGTAATATTAATGTCAATATGAATGCAGCATTTTATCTGAAAATACTGGTGAAAAATTTGCACTCATCAGCCCGAAACCTGCGCATGGGACACACTTGGATGTTCCAACATGACAATGATCCAAACAAATATATGCATGAAACAAATATCTTACATGCTATTGCTACTTCATAGCTTCTTATTATCCTTGATATTCAACTTCATAATCTTTAATTAAACATTTCTCAAATTTGACGTATTGCATATTTTTTAAATTCATATTTGGAATCAGCACCTTTCATTTTGGTAAAAACAGCTGAAAAACTTTTTTTTTCAAACGTAGACGAAGGTTATACTGCTTGTATCTGTATTCGATTTACTGATAAAGTCTGTAAATTGTAATCGGTGTAAGCATGACAAAATACATTAATAATAAATCATATTTGAAGGTAGTTTATGAAGGTGGTTCTCTGGCAGATTTGTAATCTTGTGGTAGAATTGCAGTAAAAGGTATACATAATATACATTATATAATGCTTTTATATTTATTGGTTTTACTGGCTATAGTCATTTGTAAGAAATGTGCTGAGTGCATGATATTGCTCTGAAGTTCATTATGTATTCATATGCCTGGTTTGAACTAATGTTGCTATTTGAATTTCATAGATCTTTTTTTGTACATATTACCCCATAATGATATATAGACCCAACCAAAAAGTGGCTTTCACCACAAATATCAAATGCTACCACATCCCTAATGTGTTTTATTAGATTCTATTAGATTAGATTTCATGCGCAAAAAGCTGAATTGAACAACAGGTTTATTCTCACTTTTCCATGCAGTGTAAGCGCAGCCTTGCATCCTCTTTATGTATAATAAAAGTATAGTTGTTATGCGTTAATTATTCATTTATTCATTCATTCATTTCTTAACCACTTAATCATGATCAGGGTCGCGGAAAAAGCTGGGGACTAGCTGGTGGCAAATGTTGCATATGGTTGCATATGTTATTGTCTACTATTACTACAAGGTTGAAGATCTGTCCACATTTTACAATGTAATGTAATGCCAAGATTTAGGCAATTCCAAAGTATTTTAAATATCAGAAAGAGCTGAAATGAACAACTAAGTCACTATATTGTAATTAGGGAAGCTTGCAATGAAGTAAAACAAAAAAAGGAGCACATAAGAAGTCTTACGGGGCCAAAGCACAAGTTAAATCTGCCTAGGTTTGTAAAAGGATTAGAAGACACATCATAGGTGTTAGAAGAGCATGTATGCCTACAGCAGAATGACCTTTACAAAAAGAGGTCTATAACTCATGACATGTAAGAGATAAGAGATTGCATTATGCTCTTGGGGATTGTCATATACCAATGAAATCAAAATGGACAGGGTCAATTTTGCTTTTACACATGATGCAACGAAACTGTAAGCAATGCAGAGGTGTGTGGTGCAGTGTTAGTAGTAATTTACATATTACACAGGATACAGCAATGGGATTTCAATCTCGTTGACTTGAGACACATTTGACTATTAAGTGCAATTCTTTGTTACAAAGCAGTATTTCCCAGTCCTGGTCAGGGAGTAAGCTGTTATTCATCATCATTTATATATTAATAATTGTTAAGCTTAACTTCACTAAATGCAAGCTTAAGAGCAGATACAGTCAAGGTGAAATGTGGAAGCTTGCAGATGCTGAAATAATAAATAATAGTATGCTCCAAAGAGCTAAGGCTTATTTCAGTCGTAACATTGAGAGTAGATTTGATTTGCTGAATTTTTCTTCCAAGCAAATCCAACACATTACTTTTCTATTTTGTGGACAGCTTAATGCAGGAGATACTGGTGTGTTCTTTTGACATTTTCACTGGCACTTCATTTATGTCCACATGCTGTTCCTCATGCAAAACAGATGCCATATACTATTTTGTAATTATTTCTTCTTTCCGCTTTCATTATTTTTGTAATTTAGTTCCTTATTTATATGAAGCAATGTTAATAAGCTTACTTACACTAACACAGTTATTGGCCAAAGTCCCTGTATTGCCTAGTTACAGAGCTAACGTTTCAGTGAGTATGGAAACTGTTACAATAAAAACCAGTAGAAACCATGTTACAAAACGGGAAAATGTTCCAAATAAATGAAACAGTACTTGAACTAAGCAGGTGAGTAAATACATTAAATCAGTATCATTTACCTCTTGCAAGGTTCACTAAAGCCTTCATCCAAGGACAAAACACTTCATGAAATGATGCAATAGCTGCCTTTTCTACTGTTCAATGACCAAATAAACTGTTTTTTTTAGGTTAAAAAGGAAAGGCTAAGACAGAGGAAACTCTAAATAAAAATAAATGACATAAATAGTGACAGCAGCATGAACAGATAGAGCGTCTGGTAGAGACTGAGATAGAGGGAGAGGGAAAGTGCACAAGATTTATTCTTGTAAGCATGAGCATGTGTACAGTCTAATGGAGGTAGTTAGGGCAGTGATGCATGCTCAGTCACCCCACGTACAAGGTTATATGCCTCATGTTAGATAACTGCCATTGATTTTAATACATGTCTGTGGTTTTTGATGCAGTCTGAAAACGTAACACAATAACTGTTCTGATGTTAGTGTTTTATTATAGTTCTGCATAGTTCCGTTTTTCAAGCTTTATAACTGCATTACATTTAAGAGTAAATGGAAATGGAAAAGTGCATGTATAGAGTCTATTTAAATGGGCACACAAATGAGTACCCACTGTTTAACCTACAGAAGCGTCATGGAATACTTGGGTGACCCAAAGGGCCAGTATGGTAGCAGGTGGTCATTCCAACCAAGCAGGAGCTGTTTTTTATATATTTAATACTGGTTTCATTGTGTCATCGGTGTATCAGGTGTAGCTGCTGCTTGTTTGCACTGAAAACCTGCAGCCACACCAGTGTGATCACCCTTGCTTTAGAATACAGCTTCTACTAACAAAGCACAGGACAAAGCAAATCCAGAGAACCGGAAAATATATCAAATTCATAAATGTTTACCATAATACGACATTGTATGATGGTTACCATGGTTACATATGGGTTAATTTTATGTCATATCAGCTTTGTATATTAGGTTATGTGAATTCCTAATATAGTTAATAATATTGCTTTAATATAATAATATTAATATTGCAGAGAAGCAAAAACACATGCTTCTCTGATTCCAAAGGACGTATTAAAGCAATTGGTCTCTAAATTGTACCAGTGTGTATGTATATATGTGTGTGTGTGCCTGGCCATGTATTGGTACCATGGTTAGGTTTTATATTCGCCTTATGACCTGAGCTGCGGATAAGGTGGTGGTTCCCTGCTATCCTGATTTTTATCTTAATTAATTATTTCTTTTTTAATCATTTGCTTTTTTATTTTCACATATGAAAACAATCCACAAGAGAAACCTGGGTCTACAATCTGTAATTGTAGAACTACAAAGTGCATATAATTATTGTAGAATTGTATGAATTATGGCGTCTCCATTGTGTGTGTTGCATTGTAACCCAACAATAGAGTAAAACCTGAGGGGTTGGGGTAGGGAAACAGATAATACATGTTTACTCTGACACATTGTCAAAGCACAAGGTGAACCTCACTCTTCTCACTACATCCACACACAATGAGGTATTTCCCTGTACTATTGCTAGCCCTGCAGTTGACAGCTGTCAACTTAACTTTCAGATCTCTCCTGAAGGCGAGGGATGGTGGGAGAGACAGGGAAAAAGAAAGACAGTAACGGAAAGCAAGGAAAATCATAATGTTGAGAGGTGCCACCGAGTTTAACGTACAGACAGATGTACAAAAATAACAGAGGGAAAGGTTGTGAAAGGAGTTCTGTCATCATGTCATTTCTTTCCATTGTGTCTCCACCTCTTTCTTTTCCCTTTTCCCATCCCTCCATCTACTGATGTTAACATTCACCAGGAGGCTGCACAGGGAATGATGAACATGATCAGAGACAGGAAAGAGGAAAGTATGAGAAAATGAGTGAGATCAGAAACGACAAGAGAGACAGAGAGAAAGAGAGTGAGGGAGAGAGAGCGAGAGAGACACTGGAAAGAGAAAAGGAGAGCGACACTTTATCATAGGAAGCCACTGCATGCCATAATCATGCATAATCAAGTGTCTATTTGAAGAATGCTGTGATACACGGTTTTTACTTAAAACATTATATTCCTATAATTCTACCATTCAAATTTTGTTCCGACAGCATGAACCACAGTAGTGCAATTTTCCAAAGGAACTGATATGCAACAACAGTAAACTTTTAAAAATCAAAATCATTAAATCTTCTTAGGACAAATTTCAAAGTTGCTCAGTGGTTAGGAATCTACCTATGCTATGAATCCCCACTGCTTAAATTGTATCATATAAGGTTGTATTAGTGGAACGTTTCCACGTTTAGAAGATTTAAAAAGATTTAAAAAAAAAGAAAATCTGATACGCAGCAACGTACAACAACAAAGTTAAACAAATCACACTTATATATACAAATTAATTATTTAAAAAAAGAAACAATATTATGTTCTAGATTTTCTGTCACAATAAAAATGATTGTGTCATAGGTATATAGATACATACATGTATACACGGTTACATTTATAAAGTCAAAGCACCACTGTATAAAATGGTGACTACATTCAGCCTACAGGGACTGTGGTAGCCTAGCGGTTAAGGTACCGGCCTCTGGACCAGAAGGTCCAGGGTTGAAATCCCACCTCTGCCAAGCTGCCACAGTTGGGCCCTTGAGCAAGGCCC
>JAUZSU010026884.1:0-10548 GCA_034780255.1 Parotocinclus maculicauda | reverse complement strand
GAATTGTAAGACTGTATTAATTGTAAGTCGCTCTGGATAAAGGCATTTGCTAAATAACATAAATGTAAGTATCTTAAAGTGGCTAAAGTGGCTTGGCTTAAATTGCTTAATTGCTTAAATTGCTTATTTATCAATAAAACATTACAAAATGTATGGAATGCTTATAATTGTACTTCATTATACCATATAAAATCTGACAAAAGGTTCTAAAAAAAAACTAAGGCAGCAAACTTTGTGAAACCAAAATTTGCGCCATTCTCAATACTTTTTGGAGATTACTGTACATGTCATAGACAGTAGCTCATCTGTTTCTGCACTGTTTATGTTGTCGTCCTCTAATCCTTTACCAGTGGTCATAGGACAATGGCCACAGAATGCTGCCAGACAGCCGGATCGAGTACTGGGTACCTTTTCTAAAAGATTCATTTGTAGATTTCAGAGAATCAGTACTGTGCAGAAATGTATGGCCATTTGTTGTAACTCTATCACGGTGGGTCTGTGTAACAACTTTGTTTTCCTCAATGTTCTTTAATTTTATACAAGATATATATGTGTTATCTACTTACGGTACTTCACGTGTTGCGTTAAACTCGTGGTAGGACTTCCCGTGTGCAGGGAAGGAAGTGGTGGTGGTGACGGAGTGTGCAAGTACTAGAGAGTACTAGAAAATACTTTAGAATACGTTTGACTTATTATATGGGAGCTGAATTCAGTAGCACATTCTGTAGTTCAGTTGTGTTTCTGTTTCCGCGCAATGGAGGGGAAACCCACAACAAAAAAACCTTTACGTAAAACCTCCCACGCACTAGTGAAATTACATTTGGCATAGAGTTGTAGAGGTGCACATGCAAAATGGCTGGTCTATCTGCAGCAGTACCGAGCTGTCCCGGAGAGAACGAGTACCCCTCAGGCTTCCCTCAGAGGATCTGTGATGAAGTTCCTGCTTTGAAATACCTCTGCTCCCACTGCGATTGCCTGTTGAATGGAGCTCACCGGAGCACATGCGGTCATCGCTACTGCCTGGCCTGTGTGCACTGGCTACTCAGGTAAGCTCCCTATATCCATCATATTAATTTATTATAATTATCATCATTTTTATAATCACCATCAAAGTAATCATTCCCAGGCCTTGAATAGTTTGTATAAACACGTTTAGATATAAACACATTCTTATTTTCCCTTTTTAAATGTTATATATGCTGCTCACAAAAATAAGGGAATATTTCATATGGGGATATTTTCATTAATTTTTGTGAGCAGTATATTTGAGCAGGCTTACTATTTAGGGCATATAGGCTTTTTATTGTTTGTTATTTTATATACATATATTCACTTTATTATTACATTTCAGTATTTATTATTTGTTGTTTTCATTTTTATGCCTATGCTAATCTCTATTTATATTTTTTTATTTTTAGACCTAGAACTGTTACTTATTATTTGTTATTGTACATGCCTATATCACCTTTTATTTATAATTTGTTATTTTTAGACGTGTTAACTATATTATTATTATTACTGTTGTTGTTGATATTCACATTGATATTATTAATATGAATAATAATGACACATAAGGTAAGACCACCACTAAGGTGACCCAGGGTCCCAGTGCTTGGGAATCACAGTTACATATATATGCCAGCTAAAGGAAAATGATCGTAACAGAACTAGCTATATAATATTTTGCTTTGTTCTCCCATAACAGGAACAACAAGAATCTTGTATGTACAAAGTGTACAGAAGACCCAAAGTGCAAAAGTGATCCCATTGTGCTGACGCTTGACCATGTATGTACTAGAACCTTTTTTCATTAACTTTCATTAGTGGTCAAGGGTCTTTATCTGTAAACATGTTCAAGTTTTAAACAGATTACTTTTGCTTTTACATTTAGATGGAAAGTTCCACCTTACTGTTTCAGGGAAACCAAGTGAGGCTGCGTATGCAGTAAATAACTGCAAGTGCATTACACCTCCAAAAGGGCAATGAGTCATTAAAATTTTCCTGAGGCGCAAAGTGGAGACACTCATTTACTTGCACACACCTCACCTGGTGGACACACTTTGGACTTACACTAACTTTTTCTTTTTCCAGACCTATAGTGTTGCATGCTTATTATAGGTATTGTTTTTTAATCTTTTGAACATTTAGTCATTTAGCAGTCATTCAAGCACTGTTATTCAGAGTAATACATTAATATAATCTTACATTCCAGGCAGTTGTGGGTTAAGGGTCTAGCTCAAGGACCCAACAGTGGATAATTGGCAAAGAAGGGGATTTGAACCCTGGATTTTCTGGTTCACAGTCCAGTATTTTAACCACTAGGTTACCACAGTCCAAGTTTTATTCTTAGGTGTGAACCAGCTAGACATTTTATTTCGCTATATTTTGTTTCTGACGCTGATATTTCGAAAGCGGGGTGACCGATGGCTGATATATAATGCCACAAATGTTTTTTGCAACTGGCAAAACTAATCATAATAAATCAGACGCTTTTGCTAAAACAAATAAATATTTATTAAATCCCTGTTAGCACCCTGTCTTATGTATAAATACATTTTCAAAAGTTTTATTGATAGAAGCATCTTATTGTTTTCTGGGGAAAATATGATAATGAGTAATTACTTGCAAACAATAAACAGTCACAGTACTGCACATGGTAGCAGCATCTTTTTGTTTTTTTTAAATCCCAATCAACAATAAGTTGTGATGCTGGAAACAGCATTTCTTCTTCTTATAAATCTTCTTATATTTCTTCTTTTAGTGATTGCTTTTTAGGATATCTTAAGGCATACATAAACTTTTTTAGCTTTCTTTTAAAGATATAGACCTATTTTTCTTTTAGTAATTATATAATATTTTATGTAGATTATTCCTTTATTAACTTTTGGGTCATAATATTTTTGTTTTAGTTTTAAAAAGATGTAGGCCTATATCACCATTGATATCACTTTTTTTTAGTAACTATATGACCTTGTATGTATTCACCTGGCCGAAATTATTATTATTGTTTTAAATACATCCATGGTAACCGTTATTGACTGATTTTTGGGGGGCATAAATCCGTTTTGAAATCTTTTTTTAAGCCTATATTCTCGTGTGAACCAACTAGAAATGTTTATTTACCATAACTTTGGAATTTTTAGTTTTCTTTGGAACATTCATTTATTATTTTCTATTGATTTCACCTGTGTTAAATTTCATTGATTGTTTTTTCTAGGCTTAAATAAACTTTTTTAGTTTAATTCTGTAAAAGATTTAGGCGTATATCACCAATTATTTATTATTTTATTAAGGAATTAGGGTTATATGAACTTTTATTTATTTATTACTATAGTTATTTATATTAAATAGGACTGTTTTAACTTTTACTGATTGCTTTTAGTCTTAAAGCAACATTTTTGTTGCCTTCTTTCTTCTTTACTTCATTACTTAGTTCTGTATTAACTATATATATGCTGTACATTTTTATTAGTTTACTTTTTTTTATATTAAAATTGTAAACAAAGGCACTTTGGTGACCCAGTAGTTAAGCTGCCACTGCTGGACCTTTGAGCAAGATCCTTAACCATCAATTGCTTGCACTTTTTCCTCACTTTGGATAGAAATGTCTACCAGATAAATGCATTCCAGTCGGGGGAGAATGAGTACAGTGAAGCTGTATATTATTAACAGTGTTTGTGATTCACAGGCTTTTCCAGGAAAGTCATAATTTCCCCTTTGTGTGACCACAGTTCATCAATGATGCAGCAATCAATAAGGAGATTCTGGAGCTAAGAGTGCACTGTGTAAACCCAGGCTGTATGTGGAGAAGCATGCTCAAGGACTTTGAGGTACTTTCCACTGTCTGCATGTAACCACAGAGTGTTTTTCTCTGACTGGTACTATGCAAGATCAGAAAATGATTTAAAGGCTAATTCTGTGTAAAGAGGGTTGAAGCATGTCATCACACTGTCATTTTACTGTGAGTTTCTTGCATGTAATTTACCGACTGAGTGTTAAAACAAAGCTGATGACTATCATGCAGAAGTGGCTCAGTGGTCCCAGCACTACTAAGTTGCTGTTGTTGGACCCTTGACCATGGCCTTGGGAAGGGCTCTTGACCTTTAGGTTCAATTGTAAGCCAATCTTTAAGCAATACTTTGTTACATTTAGAAGGCAAAAAACACATTTACATTTATCAGACGCCCTAATCCAAGAGACTTACAACTGATACTAGCAAACAGGGGCAGCATGAAAAAGATGGTATTCAAACCCTGGGCCTTCTTGGTTATAGTCCAGTATCTTAACCACTAGGCTACCACAGTCCACAACATGATGCATAGCCAGTAAAATTCTAATTTGAAATACGAATTCTATAATGGACTAAATCATCTTTAAGAAACAGCATGCAGCATGTACAGCTTGTTACCTTGCATGTTGTTAAACCACTGTACTCTTGTGTTTGTTGTTGCACAGACTGAGAATAAAAGGTGTCCAAAATCCATTTACTACAGTTACAAACTCTATTCCCTATTTGTATCTCACCAAGAAGTAGTTGGAATCAAATGAAACTTTATATGTATGAATGTAATTACAATTCATGTAAATGATTACAATACTAATGCAAAAGCATAATTTTATTGGGTTAAACGGAGGTTCTAGTACCCTATTGGGCCACCTCTAGACTGAATACAAGATGAATTAAGTTTAGGCACACTGGTACTGTATGGTATCCTGTGGCACATGTTCCCACAACTGGGTCTGTAGACTAGTAGGCTACTGAAGCTGGTATTTCAGCTGGTCCCATAATTTCTCACTAGGCAATAAATCTGGTGACCCACAAGCCATCTTGTGTAGACATTCCTGGGAATTCGTTGGCATGTGTCTGTGAGCGTTATTCTGCTAATAAGGACAGCTGCAGGACATCGCTGATTTGCTGATTTTTTTATAGTCCCTCGTATCACTGTTAAAAGTGACCGACTGTCATATGCAATGGCTCCCCAAATCATCACACCAACAGCACTCCACAGCAAAGGCAGGACTGAAGCACTCACCATCAACCCTCCGTACTTAAACTTGACTTTTGGCATATCCCCAACAGAACCTGGCTAAATACGATACGGTTTTAGTCCATAGCAATTCGGGTTTCTCATTCAAGACACCCCTTGAAATGAAGGTAATGGTGGCTGGCTGTCAATGGCAGGACATGTAGTAGGCACTGTAAAAACTAATTTCCTTCTGCTTAACATGTAGTTAGGGTCAGTTATTGTGACTATATGTGTTTGATGTATTAGGGACAAAATGAGAATGTTATGCACCACATTTGTAAAGTACATTTAGGATTCAACCTGGAAACGAGCACTGCAGTATTTCTGATGTAACTGGCCACCTGAGGCTGAAGAAACACACTACCCACACCCCCTTGCTTGTTTTTTAAGCAGACGTTGGAGTAAATCACATCTAAAGGATAGCATTGCAACTAAATTTGAGGGTAAGATCAGAATTATATGGTCAGCTTATTGTACAATCCAACTTTTATGGTTCCTGAAGTAGGACAGCAGCTTTCATAATCTCAATCATTCTGCCAATCAAAGTTGCTGGCTTCCTGTTGTGTTCCTGTTTCTCAAGCTTTATGTCCACATGGGCTGAGATCTGATCTGAGAATGCTGTATTGTTTGAAAGAGTTCTCCAAAAAATCTGGGTTGACATAGACCTCTTTTTCAAAAGAATGTTTGAAAGTTCTTTAGAGAACACATGGGAGACTGATTCTATTACTACAAAGAGTAGTCTGAAAATAACTGAATAACTGTGGTGACATGAAAGAATGTCCTTCGTAGACATGTCAATAAATATAAATATATAAATATAAACTCTGTGGCAGTGAGACCAGATAGAGTGAAAACTTGAGTGCTAGCCATTTTTGTCTGAAATTTCCTCTTTTTTTTTGCTTTTTCAGGAGCACCAGAGTCAGTGTGAGTACGCCCTTATCCCCTGCAACGTTGGCTGTGGACTGATGGTTTTAAGGAAGACTTTGGCTACTCACTTAGAAAATGGCTGTCCCAACAATAAAACCACTTGCTCTGCATGCTCCTGCCCACTCACTCCCATGGAACTCCAGGTAAGTCCATACACAAGCATGCATGTAGTTCTATAGTGATTCTCATTTCTGTTTTACAGCTTTTATGAGCAACAAGGCTTATGTGTTTTTCATTTTGATTGGCTAAAAAAGAGGAGGGGCCGTGGGCGCATTAGTGTCGTCTCACAATGAGAAGGTCCTGGGTCCTCTCTGTGTGGAGTTTGCATGTTCTCCCTGTTTCTGCGTAGGTTTACTCCTGGTAATCAGTTTTCCAAAGATATGCTTATTAGGTTAACTGGTGTCTTCGGGATGCCCTTGGTGTGTGGGTGTGTGTCTGCCCTGCTATGAATTGGCACCCCGTTTGTTCCTGCCTTGTGCTGCCGGTTGAGCACCGGCTCTCTGTCCAGGATCAAGTAGTAAAAAAGAAAATTAATACTTTTTTAAAAATCCCAACAAACAGGCCACCAAAAACTATTCGAAGCTACTTTTTCACCTCTTACAAGCAAAGAATACGAAAGAGAATAGGCTATCACTGTGCTTTTTGCTGCTGAAGTAAAATTCTAAAAATGTTGGCAAATATGGTTTCCTTGAACTTTTAAATTGGCGCTTGAAGGTTTTTAAACACAAGTAAAATAACTTTAATTAAAATCTTTCCAAGTGGGAGGCTAGTTGGCAAATATGATTTTCTAGAACTTGTATAGTGGTGCTTGAAGGTTTATGAACCCTCTTTAAAGTTTTTCTTCTTTAGGGTGACCTAAAGTACTAAAATTTTACAGAGGGAACCCAACTGAGCAAGCGAGACAAGAATAGTATACACTTCACATAAAAATTATCAGATATTTCAAAATGAATAGGAAGAGGATCCCACAAGAACTGCTGGACAATCTAATCGTGTCCATGCCCCATCACTGTCAGGGTGTTTTGGCACTCTTGGGTGACCATACACCCTACTGAACACTTAATGTTTGGCACTCTCGTCCAGTTTAAGACGCTTCTGTTCACCTACATGAATATCACTTGCTACTTAATCACCATAATTGAGTTTTCACATCATTTGCATAATCAAATACTATTCATTTGCTTTTCTGATAATCTTATTTAATGAAATAAAATCAAATGCTTCTTTTTTAAATTGCTTTATATTCATATTGAAATTTTCCCAAATTTTTGTGAGTATTGTCACTTGGTCACTTGTTTATTGGGGAATTTTTTACATATTTGAGTTGCAAAAGTAAGTGAACCTCTAGGATTAGCAGTTAATGTAAATTAGAGTCAGGTGAGTTGAATGAGTGAGTTGACAGTCAGGTGTTACTGGGACACTGTTTTAGAGTCTGATCTTCAAAACACATCTTAAATGTATCGTGGTATGAATAAAAAAGCTTTTTGAGAACCTATTGATGATGAAGCTGAAAACGGTTACAAATTCATCAATGAATCACAGAGAACTGTATTAAAAAAATATTAAGTGATTCAAGTGATTTATTGGCAAAAATGTACAGAAATTATAGCTTCTCTTGGATTAATCTTATAGCGTTTTTTTATTTTTTTTATTATTTAATTTCAACAAACTCAGAGCACCTCATGCTCACAAAAATAAATTAAATATCCCCTAATTTTTGAGCAGTGTATATAGGTAAAACAGACATCTAAGAGTTATTTTGTGGTCTCTACATTCATATGGTTTGACACGAAATCATTATTTCACCAATGCACTTTTAAAGATTTTTGGTGCACAAGTTTGGTCTAATTACACTACGTCACCATTACAGTGTACAGGCAGTATTTTGGGTCCGTTTGACCTTCCTAAAACCCCAGAGGATGCCTTTAAGCCATGGACTCTCCAGAGGCTTCCATACCCACTGATCCCAGTGCTCAAGGACACGGATTAGAGGAAAAGAGGAAAATATGTGGTTCAAATCTCAGGAGTCCAACAATGATTTAATCCTCACTTAAAGAGGGCTCCAGACTTTTAATGACTAAAACTTTTCTTCAAACACAGTCAGAGCATAGGGGCAAAATGATCTCAAAGACTGCATAAGGTGACAGAGATAATATTCATGAGACAGAGTAAGTTCAGACAAGAGCCTTAAGCTCACTGCTGGGCTGGTAATGGAATACTAAATATCTAGTATCTAGTAATAGATTTTAAAATGAAAACCTGGTCTTGAACCCTGGGCTGGGATTGCATTGTGAAGGTCAGGTGGTGTGGTTACTGGATCCTTTCAAGGGTTGACAGGCTATCCAGGGTGAACCTCTGTGTGTGCCCACTGAGTTTCTTTGGACACGCCCACCCACAATGACCCTGACTTTGATAAAACAGGATGTTCTGCTTTGTGTTTGTTTTTTTAACATTAATTATTTAGGCTTTTTTTTTTGTTCAGAAACATTCATGTGCTGGTGCAAGTGACAAGAAGGCGTCGAAAGCAGAGAAACGTCAAAAGGTAAAACGTCAAAAGGTGTCAGTGATTTACCTGATATCCAAAAGAGGTTTTTGGTTTCAAAACGAAATGGTTTTATATACAGTACTGTGTAAAAGTCTAAGGCTACCATTAGATTATATATCCCATTGTTTGGCAATGGATAATCTGAAATTGAGGCAAGTTTAATCATAAGCAAGTTATAGGAGTGTTATTTCTTTTGCTATAGTTTGCATGTGACTGTTCTGGAGTTGTCTGCTTGAGTGTATACATGTTTGCAGGCTATAGGCTCACCATTTGTATCTTGTTAAAGGATAATAAGCATGCAAATAGCAAGAGGAAAGAGACGTGTATCTTTGCTGCAGTTGGATGCACATTTAAGGTAACATTTGCTATTACAATATACTTAATCATTTTTTTCATGTTTTTAACACTTATCTGTTCAGTAGGTGGCACATGTGGTTAGCCCTGTCGTCTTACAGATGCAAAGATCCCAACAACTTTGTGGAGTTTGCATGTCCTCCCTGTGTCTGCATAGGTTTAGGCAGGGTACTCTGGTGTCCTTCTATATTCCACAGACAGTATGAACTGGATTGAAGGATTGGCTTCTTCAGGTTATTTCCATGATCAATTTATGTTAGTGAGTGAGTAAGAGAGAGTTTATGGTAATCTGATGATGCGTGTCTGATCCACTCATACCAGAACAACATAGCATCACCATATCCATCACAATGTTAGTGTCACTGATGAATGATCCACCACTCAAATAGTACCTGATCTGTGGTGGCCCTGTGGGTGTGGACTAACAAAGTATGAAAAGAAGTGTGCCTATCTAGCAAGTGGAACTGAAACAAAATGGACAATGAGTGTAGAAACAAAGAGATGGGTTTTGATTTTGGTACCATTTCACCTCTGCATTACGCTCTGTGAAACATTACATTTACTGAGATAACCGGACACCACCTTAGTGTCACACAGTAGTTTGGATAAATTTCTCATAGTATTTTATTTTACAATACAATACACTAATTATTGTCTTTGTATCTCTTATAAAACTTGAAACACTTACTGAAAACAAAAGTAAGTGGAACATGCCATGTTTTCTGTTTTTCATGGCTGCAATTCTCTTTTCGGTCACCAGGTATTGCAAGGCTTATTTGTACTAGTTTTCTGCCATTCAGATGTAAACAGATTTTTATTAGCTATTATAATTATTATAATTATAATCCGATGGACATTAAAAGGCGCGTACTTGTACTCAGTTTGATAAATAAAGTCATTTATTGATTGGCATATTGATTACAATAATTAGGATAATAATTGATGTATGTATTTGCAGGGAAGTGCAGAGAAGGTGCAAGAACATGAAAGTTGCAGTTCAGCGGTCCACCTGCAGCTCCTCCTCGACAGCCTCAGGGGTGTCCATGCCTCAGTAGCCACACAGCCCAAAAGCAGTGTGCAGTACCCTGGACTGGACCTGCGTCTCTGTGGTGAGAGTTCACCTTTGCTCGATTCTCAATCTCCCGAGGATGTGGATACGGATGGAGGGGACAGAGGAGTAAATGACAAGGCGCTCAGTCTGCACGATGACCAGGCCGAGCTCGAGGTGGGACAGCAACTGCATGCACTGCAACAGCGACTGCAGATCATGGAGAACATCATTGCAGCCCTGAACCGTGAAGTGGAGAAGACTCAGATCACCGTGGTTGCTCTAGACAGAGATTTTCAGAAAAACATACAACTCGTGGATCATCTGGAGACTGTGGTATGTCACTGATTAATTCAATTCATTATATTGATTTAAACAGGTTTTTATCTGGACTTGTGTGCATTCCTGAGAGCAGTGATGATGACGTTTGGGTAGGAAGGATGGGACACATAAATAAACAAATGAAATTAAAAAATGTAATTACTGGCATTCATTCCAGATCAGTGGTGATTGCTCTAAGACTGCAAGGGAAGCTCAGCTTCCCCTAAAATGTAAAAAATAAGTGATCAGAAATATATACTGTTGTGTGTACATGTCATTGACTAAATATGCGCTACAACTTTTGTTCAGAATCAGCTTCTTATCAC